>PVJH01007295.1:0-72337 GCA_004026705.1 Nesogale talazaci
ATCAATTGTATGCAGACCACATTTACACATGTGTTGCCATCATCATTCTCATACCATCCTCCTTTCACTTAGGCCCCATATTCACTTAGGTACCAGCTCCCCATATTTCCCCTCCTGCACCCCTCCCGCATGAACCTTTTATAATTGACAAATTGTCATTATTTTGTTAAAGATGCTGGAATGGACATGTCTCACTAGAGGAGGACATGAGAATGTTGTTGGAAGGAAATGTATGAACTTTATATTTATCACACAATGATGGTGAGGATAAAAATAAAGAAACACTTTGCTAGAATACTCTTTTGTCTTCAAAAAGCACATATAATGTTCTAATAACATCCGTCACCATATATCCCTGGCCTTCCTCAAGCCTATCTCCCCCATTCCTTTCCCACAGTTGCTGTCTGAGTTGTAGGGTCTGGGAAGCATCATTTCCAAGACTCAAGGGAGAATTTGCCCTGCGTAATCTTAATGCCCACTGGGATCCATTCTCACTTTTCCCCTCTATTTCCCTTCACCCTATTCAGGATATCAGAACCACCTTGTTAATCAGAAATTGAACTGAGCACTTGAGCATGAAATCATTTTGTGGTTTATTATTCACTGTAGGAAAATACCTGATTCTGGTGGCACTGTGATATAAGCAGTGGACCGTTAGCAGCAAGGAGAAAGGTGAGGAGGTCTGCTCACGTCCTGGAAATCGTAGGATTTGGAATAAACATGATGGCGGCGGGTTACTTTATTAGAGGAAAAGACTCACTTATAAAATAATGGATTCCATTTTGCTTCTTTCACCATCTGCTCTTTGCTTATCTTTCTCGCTAAATCTCTTCCCCTTGCTCATTTAAGGGATATTCTTGGATTTTGAAATGCTGCCTTCAAAGGCAGCTGTGTGCTCTAAAATTTATCTTGGTTCCTTTGTCCTCTACCCATGATGGCCTTTCCTCTACTTTCATCTTATTGGTAGGAGAAATCAATACTCTCCCAACATAACCCTACTCAGTGGTGACTTGAGAGCAACGAACCTATCTGTAGAGAGAATATTGTTATAAACTGCTTTATTCAAAATGATCATCCCTGAGCATTCATCTCTTAATTATTCAGACCTTTCCTTACTGTTTGTGAGCTGCATACTGGTCACAGCACAAAGTTCTTTCTTTCTATTTGTCTTTAAATACAAGTTTCTTCTAAAAAATTTTATTTATTCATTTTACATTTTTAAAAATTGGGAACTCTTGTTACAAACCATGCATCAATTGTATCTGACATATTCGTACATATTCGTACACATTCGTTCTTTTCTAAATACTGACTTCCCATTGAGTCCTTGAGATCAGCTCCTCCTTTTTTTGCCTCCCACCTACCCCCCCAAACCTCTTGGTTCCCTGATAGATTGTCAATTATCTTCAAATCTCACTCTGACTGCTGTCTCTCTTCCCTTCTGCTTTCGGTTGCTCTTCCCCCTGGCTCGGGGCATGTAGTTATGTGTCATTCATTGTGATCGGTGCCCCCACCTCCCCACTTTCCCTCCCTTTCCCCCTAGGCTGTTGGCATCTCTATTCCCATTTCTGTTCCCGAGAAAAACAAATTTCTACAACCTAAAATTTCAAAACAGAATTATGGAGAATTATAATTTCACTGACGCAGAACTTCCCCCCCCCCTCATTAATCTTCAACTCAGAAGAATCTTGTGTAGTCTCATATCCCTTGATCTGACATTTTAAGAGCTAGGAACAGCCACAAAGACTACATCTGGGAGATAAGATGTAGATTAAAAGAGCCATTAATTCACAATGACTTTAGAAGAAAGATTGGATATGTTGAATTCAATTTGGATGTGGTTCAAAGCACCCAGTAAAATAGGAGGTGAAAGACTGTAAATAGTCTTTAGTGCCCTGGAATCCACCTTCTTTCCTTAGGGCTGCAACAGAGGAATTTCATTGCTAAAGATTAGATAATGTGGAAACCACTCTGCTTGCCTTCATGAACCATGGAATTTCTGTTGATTTATTCGGAGAGACCACCAGTCTTTCCTTTTGTTATACTTGGAGTCTCTGAGTTGGTGTGGTCAGGAACTCTGGTTACTGGTTAACACGTTGGGCCACAAACCCCAGGGTCAACTGTTTGAAACCAGTGGCCATTCAGAGATTTTCTACTTCTGTAAAGAGTTGCAGTCATGGTAACTCACAGGGGAAATTCTACCTTCTAGGGCCCTATCGGGCCACTGTGAATCGGAATTGATTTTATGGCAGTACATTTACTTTTTTTCCATGAAAGTTTAGTGGTTATGTTTTGGGCAGTTAAATGCAAGTTCAGCAGTTCAAAAGCACCAGTCACTTTCTTGAAGAAAGAGGAGGCTTCTATTCCTATAAAATGTTACAGATTGGAAACCCAACACTGGCAATTCTATGAATAGGAAGAGATTCTATGGCAGTGAATTTGGCTGTAAAGTGACCACATGTCCAGTTTTTAACAATTTAACAATGTCTCAGTGTTTTAAAATTAAAGTAAATATATTATAGTACCATTTTTGCATTCTTTGAACATTTTTGTTGTTCCATAGAGACCAAATTTTTAATCGAGAACCCCCTCCTGACCCTCAGTCAAGGGCGTCCTGCTTAAAATCTGGTCAGTTTGACTTATGTTGACTCATGACTGCAAGTAGAACCCCTGACCTAGATGCTAACCTTCTCTAAAAGGAGCATTGAACTGTGACGCCATTGTGTTCTGGATCAGTTGTTCCCATAAGAAATAGCTGAAAAAGGCTCGCTCCAGTCTTGACCATCAACCTTGTCTTTTTTTTTTTTTTTTTTAATTAGGCATCACTGCCCTCTGGTAGGAGCGGGAGGTCCAGCCTTGCTGCTGCTAGATTTGAACCGCCAAGCCAGTCAGCTGCAGTCCCACACTCAACCACTATGCTACCAGGGCTCAGCCCCAAACTTGTCTTTTTTACACAAAATACTACACAGCATTTTCAGAACATTTGAAATTTCAAAGTAAGTAAGTTCAGAGTTAAGTGATGTAATTTAAATAAGAAACAACATTATATATGTAGTTTTAACAACTACATATCTATGCATACATAAAAACAGTACAAAAAGCCGCAGACACTAAGAAAATTATAACAAAATGCTTGGAACACTGCCACAGAAACGTTTAAACAACGCCTACTAACAACACCAACTAACTGTGATGACCCAAACACGAACTGCTTTTGTTTATAGAAATCACATGTGTCGGGTCAGATTTTGCTGTTTTGCTCGAGCCCTCGTGCAAAATTTCCTTGACATTTCACATCAGAATCTCCTTATGTCAAGTACTGATGTGGTCGAGGACAGGGGTTCTACTGTAATAGCGATTCTATACCAGCAGTTCTCGACCTTTGGGTCATGACCCCTTTGAGAGTAGAATGACCCTTTCACAAGGGTCAGCCGATTCATAATAGTAACAAAATTATCGTTATGAAGTAGTAAAGAAAATAATTTTCTCCTTGGGGTGGGTTCACCACCTCAGGAGGAGCTGCAGTAAAGTGTCCCGGCATTAGGAAGGTGGAGAACCACTGCTCTGTATTATAGAATGTTGTAGAACCGCCCTTGCCAGTTTCCAACTCCAACTCTCTGCAGGAGGAGGAAGCCTCTTCTTTCTCCCAGACAGCGGCTTGTAGCAATGAGGCAGAATTGAGGCAATGGATGCATGTAAGGTTTATAGCACAAGACTTCTCAGAGAAGTATAGTTGTTACTTTCTTTGAGTCAACTTTGACTTGTGGAATTCCACGTGTGCAGATGAGAGCTGCTTAGAGGGGTTCTGAAGTAGACGTCACAACCTCTCTTGTAAGGCCCCTTTGGTTGGAGGCAGGGGAGAGTTTTGAATGGCCTACCTTTGCTCGAATGGTGGCTAGAAGTCGAGTGCTCTTCGGAGCCTCTTGGGACCACATAAATGCTCTCCATAGTATTTATGTAGGAGAGTGGGTTAAGGATCACGTTGCTAAAGGCATGGCAGGCAATTCAAACCCACCAGCTGCCCCAAGGGAGATATTTAGTCACACAAACTCTGGAATAGATCAGCTTCATCTAACTGCTGTTAGTTTTCAAGAGAGACTTAATAAAGACATGGCAGCATTCTCACCTTCTATGCAGCAGGCTTGGGCGCAAGTCTTAACCAAGTGAATTCATAGATAGCCACGATTTAACTGTAAGTGAAGGCTTGCATATTGTTATGGTTAACAGATTTCCTTAGAGTTTCCAAACTAAGACGTAGAAGGAAGAAAGGCCGAATGATTTTCTACTTCGGAAAATCAGCTCGTGGAAACCTAAGGAATGGCAGGGGTCTGCATGGCAGCCAATCATGGGAATGAGGCAGCACTGGGAGGTAGTTTATGCCATTGTGGATGAGAGTGCCAGCAGAGGAGGCCGGGGTGGGGAGGGTGTGAGCTCTGAAGCAGCTGGTGATAACAAGACTTAGACTTTTTAAAGGAGGCTTTTCTAAGCATCTATGTAGCCAGGTCTCCATTTTAGAAACCAGGAGACGAGTCACACAGAGGTAAACCTTTGGCTGGAGGCACTGCGAACTACGTTAGTGAGGGAAATAGATGACGTTTGAAATACTAAATTCTAGGTACTAGCATTTCGAAAGCTTCTCATTTTTTCTTATGAGGTCTGATCCCTTCAGTTTGATCTGGCTGTCATGTTTAGGGGCACAAGCTCGGACCGCTCACAAGCGTTGTGACCAGCTCCTCAACCACAGAGTTAAAATCGCTCTCCGGCATGGATCTGCAGGGCTAAGGTGTGGGAGGATGCGGATCTGCCGGGTGGCGTAGTGACAGAGCTGGGCATCGGAGCCTGGAGGAAGCCCCAGGGTCACTGCATCATTGTGCTGACTTCTCATTTGTTATGTGGTGGCTTTAGCAGTGAGCAGAGTGGAAACCAAGAGGGAAACTGATTTGGCAGGAAAAACACTCAAGTTCTGTGCAGAACAAAATGGAGCCATAAAACTATTTTATAATGTGTAGTCATATGATTACAGTGGGACTAAAGAAAAGGTAATGTTTCTTAATATCTGTGTCTTAGTCTAGGCTCCCTAAAGCGCAGTAGTTCTCAACCTTCCTAATGCCACGACCCTTTACTATAGTTTCTCCTCTTGCGATGAACTAGTTCCCCCCCCCCCCCCCCATCAAATTATTTTCATCGCAACTTCGAAACTGTCATTTTGCTACTGTTCTGAATTAGGTGAACCTTGTGACACAGTCGTTTGATCCTCAAAGGGGCTGCGACTCACAGGGTAAGAAACACTGCTGTAGAGGAAAACTCAGGGAAGCTTATATAGAGGGAGAACTTCAAAGGTTCTACAAAGAAAAAGGTTCAAAGAAAATATACATTATTTCTAAAACTTTATTTTTCCAAGACCTTTTTGAAGCTCCCTGATGTGTGCATAGAGATGGAGCGATCGGTCGGCAAATGGTGGTGTTGTTGTTGATAGGTGCGATTGTATTCGTTCCAACTCATACTGACCCTTTGCTTACTGGAAGCAACTATCACACAGTTGTGCCCCAGCCTCACAATTGTTCTTATTCTAAAGCTCATCGTCTCAGACACGATGGCAATCCATCTTGTCCAAGACATGACTCTCTTTCACTATGCCCTTCCTGACCAAATAAGGTGTCCTTTTCCTGGGACTGGTCTCTCCTGACAATACCTCCAAAGTATGCAGTACTAAGTCTTACCATCCTTACCCCTAAGGAGCACTCAGGCTATAGGGTTTTTTTTCTTTCTTTTTAGCAGTCGAAGGTACTTTCAGTATTCTTCTCTAGCATCACAATTTAAAAGCATTGATTCTCATTCAGTCTTCCTTATTCAATGTGCAACTTTCACATGCATATGTCTTAATGGAAAATACCACAGCTTGGGTCAGGTGCCCGTTTGTCCTCAAAGCAGGTGTTTTCAAAGGAAGGCCCATGGGCCACATGCGGCCTGCTGAGGACATTTGTCCAGATGCCGGATGTTTTTGCCACTGCTGCTTCTCCTGCTTAGCAGCCAACTCTTTCCAGGCTCGCAGTGAATTTGTTCATAGTTTTGTTTTTTTTAAAAAACTGTAGTCCAGCCCTCCAACGGTCTGAGGGACAGAGAACTGACACGCTATTTAATAAGTCTGAGGACCTCTGCCTCAAAGTAACATCCTTGATTATCAACCATCTAAAGAGACCCTGCTCATATGCTACTTCCTGGAACAGTGGACCATGGACTTATTCTTTTTAGTACAATGACTCTGTGTGTTCCTTCCATCTTCTCTTGACGCTTCCTACATGATTCAAGATTGTGACCATAGAGTTTTTCAAGATTGCAAGTCAAGGCTTTAGAGTTTTCTTGAGTTCTTTCAATTTCAGTTATGCTGAAAGTTTTCTTTCTTTTTGCTTTTCTAATTCTAGGTATTTACTCTAAAATTTTTTTCTTCCCCATGTTCATTATAATATTTGGCTTTATTTTTTCCAGCTTCTCTTTGAAATTTCCTGTTCAGTTCTTTGACTTCATCTTTCCTTCCATTTACTTTAGCTATTTCATGATCAAGTGTCAGAGTCTCTTCTGACATCCATTTTGATGCTTTTTTCTCTCCTTCCTATCTTTTTGATAACCTTCTGCTTTCTTCGTGAATTATGTTTTTGATGTACTCCCACAGCTCATCAGGTCTTCTGTCATTCGTGTTAAAGGCACCAAATTTGTCCTTGGGATGCTTCTGGTGGAAGCATATATCCAGGTGGAATATACTCAAGGAATATATATTTTGGTTTTTAATGGACTTGTTTTAATTGTCTTCAACTTTAACCTCAATTTACACATAAATGATTGATGGTCTTTTGCATAGTCAGCTCCTGGCCTGGTTTTAGCTACTGACATTGATCTTTGCCATCACGTGTCCCATCAATGTAGTCAATTTGATTTCTGTGTATTCCTCTGAGAAAGTCATTAGTTTTGTTAAATTCCATCATGCAATCTCCAGCTTTGTTTCTTTCATTAAGTCCATATTTTTCTTTTCTTTGTTTTTTGCCATCACTGCCCTCTGGTGGTTGTGGTAGCTACCCAGCCTTGCTCCTGGAGAGCTGTTGCTGGATTTGAACTGCTAAGTCCATGGGCCGCAGTTCTGCACTCAACCACTATGCTATTGGGGCTCAGCCCATAAGTTCATATTTTTCAACTACTGTTCCTTCCTCTTTGTTTCCAACTTTTGCATTCTAATTGCCCCTAATTATCACTGTGTCTTGTTTGCATGATAATGTAGAATTCTTCAGTTTCTTCATCACTAGAATTTGTAGTTAGAGCATAAATTTGAAAAATTATTGTATTGATTAGATTTCTTTGAATGTAGTTAGATAAGATCTTATTGCAAACAACATTGGTCTTCCTGATTGATTTTGTAATATCCTTTTTTTGTCACACCACTCCTTTTAATTGTTATTCCTAGCATAGCAAATCATATGATTTTCTGATACAAAATGGCCAATACCAGGTTGTTTCTGCTCAGTAATGTCAAGGATATAGATTTTTATGCCTTCCAATTCATTTTTTAATCACTTCCAATTTCCTATATTCATACTTCATGCTTTACAAGTTCCAATTGTTATCAGTACATTAGCAATATACATACAATTTATATATAAGCCTTCTATATAAATATAGAAGATTGATATTTATCTCAAGAAAATGTCTTACATAATTCAGTGTTGTGCTAGTCTGAGTAGACTAGAGGAACAAATTCAAGGACACACATATGGATATAAGGAAAAGGTTTATATATAAGAGAAATAAGCCATTAAGAAAGCATCCCAATCCAGTCCAGTACAAAGTTATAAGTCGAATATTAACCCATATGCCTGAAATCAGTCTATAAAGTCTCCTTCTGACTCACGAAGTCACAGGTCTGTGGGTGCAGAGTCCTGGCGCTGGCAGGGGTCCCCCATGGCTCCTCGCTTCCAGGGTTGAGGGTCCATCAACAGCATCCAGTGGTGGCAGAAGCAACTCATCACTGACAGCAGTCCCCATGTGGCTGCCCCAGCTTCAGAGGTCTGGCTCCATCAGGGCAGAGCCATGTGGTCTCTCCACCGGCTCCTCTAGCTTCTTAGACGCTGCATCTTGTCCGTGATTCATCATCTCTGAGAAGTAACTCCCAACAACTGGGGAAGAGAGCTTCTCATCTTCATGAGGAAAATATCGTGAGATTTCCCAGAAGTCTCAGGAGAAAGCCTTGCCCACACAGAGGCCTCATTGGCTACTCAGTGGCTATCTCCAGATTAACAGGCTAGACTCCACCTCTACATTTCAATCATAACATTAACATAAGCACATGACTGCCACAAGTGGAGACTTATAAATTCCAAATCCATAGTTCCGGTGCCAGATTGATGACTCCTCCTAACTCATGTGATTAAAGATATTGATGAACCTCCAATTGGCAGGTCCGAAAATAACTAGACTGTTTGACTCACTATTTGGCTGAAGTTAGAAAATTTGACTTGGCAGGTCAGATGATAGTTTGTTTAAGTGCCAAGAAATGAGGATCAGGTGATGAGTTGTGTGTAACATTCAGCAGAGCAAAGGAGGTATATATATTCTGGTGATCTATATGATATATATCACATTCCAGAAGGAAATCCCCTTAGAGCAGATTAAAGATGTGACTTGAATAAGGGTGCAGTTTGTGTTACACACTCTTGTAAGACTAAGACTCAAGATACACCCGCATACACACACACACACACACACACACTAAAACAAAGAGGAAGTGCTCATAGCAATTATAGACCTCATGTCTACATCTGGTCACATGGTCATAATTTCTTCCACCACCTATCCTGATATCCCCTTTACTCACAATAGGTACCTCTTCTGGTTATAGTTCTTTGTCTAGGTCTGGGGTTTTGAAGGAGGAGCCATAGTAGAATAGCAGGTTACAACTTCAGCAAGTCTGGTAGTTTGAACCTACCAACTTCTTCATGGAAAAAAGTGAGGCTTTCTAGTCTCATTAAGATTAAAATCTCGAAAAGAAAAAAGAAAATTAAAATCTCAGAAACTCACAGCAGCAGTTCCAGTTTGTTCTATAAGGTCACTTTGAATTGGAGTGGACTCAAATGTTTTAAAATGTTTGGGTCTGGGTTTTTTGTAGGCTCTGGGTCATTGGGTTGTCATCATTTCCTACTGATTGTAATCGCAGGGCATGATAGTCCTAAAAGATACTCTAAGTTACCTCTTGTATTCCAGAACTACTCTTCTTTGACTCTATGACATAATATCAACTCAATTTATTCTTGGTAGTCAGGATCATTCACATCAGCAAATGTGATAACTCACTTCTTCGTTCATTGATCCAGGAGCATAGTAACCAAAAATATTAAAATAACTAGAAACTATCTGAAGTTTCAAAAGTAGTAGTAAATGAAACATAAAATAACAAAATAAAATTTAGTTTAATATAATGCAACAAAACTGATCATTTAAATGTTGTGTAACAATAGAGAAATATATTTTAAATAAAAGAAACTGAATCTAAACTTGTCTTTTTACTATGGCTATAACCATGTAAATTTAGGTATGTAGATTGACAAGGATTGGATAAGAGCCCTAAACATGTAAAACACATGAGGTGTGTTGGTTTTGTGAGCATTTATTTCCTTTGCTTTTTAAATGATAGTAGTGGAAGATTGAATTTTGTAGACTTTAGAGAAATGGTTCTCAACCTTCCCAACACCATGACCCGTTAATACAGTTCCTCATATTATGGTGACCCCCACCATAGAATTATTTTCATTGTTACTTCATAACTGTAATTTTGCTACTGGTAACCCCTGTCAAAGGGTCATTTGACCCTCAAAGGGCTCATGACCCACAGGTTGAGAACCGCTGCTCTAGAGCAAGCAGGTATGTATAGTAACATTAACTCAGGCTGTGTCAAACAGAACCCTTCTTTCTTAAAGATCCTTTCTTGGTCTTAAGGAAATTATTATCCCTAAGGTGACCTAAAATACAAATCTGAGGGTTATTCTAGGCACTCTGACTTAAGTCAGCAGTTCTAGATGGTTTGCCTCTGCTACCAACACTTCTTTCTCAATCTCCACAATGTTACCAGATGGGTCTTTCTAAATACCAATCTGGTCTTATCATTTTTGTGCTGGAAGCTCTTTAGTGGCCCACCTTGGACAGCCCTTTAGCATGGCTAACGGCCTCAACTGATCTTTACTTTAGACATTAAATCTATACCAGAACTTATAGCTTACTGCTTAATGGTTCTGCTTGTGCTGTTTTTTCTGCCTGTAAAGTAGCCTCCACCTCTTACACCTCTGTATTATTCACTTATATTTAATTAACACATTTTCAGAATATAGAATTCCATAGAAAAAAGTTATTACTTTTTAGTTATAGAAAAGTTATAGAAAAAGTTATTACTTTTCCCTCAAAGCATTGACAATACTGCTTTATTATCTCTTCCCTTTCAGAGATAGTATTGTCTGGTACTATAGTAATAGTCTGGTACTATTTTGAATTATGAATCTTTGTGACCTTTTTCATTTGCTTGTTTTGCTTTGTTCTTCAAGGATAAATGAATGGACTCACACAAGATGGCATAGCCTTCCAAAACCAAACTCATCACCATTAAGTCAATGCTGACTCATTAATGACACTCTATAGTCCTGAGTAGAACTGTATCTGTGAGTTTCCAATACTAGTTCCCAACTGCTGACCTTGCAGTTAGCAGTCCAATAAATTACCACTTAGTCCTCAGGGTTCCCTGGGATGACCTTTATCATAGCTTAAAGTTTAAATATATGAGAATGAAGACTTCTAGTTCTTTTTTTTTTGGCAGAATGCTTTTATCAAACACACTGAACTTGTTCCATTCACGTGTACCTTTGATTTAGTATATACTATTGGTCATACTAGTTTAAAGCGTTGGTAGTCAACCAAAAGAAAAACAACTTTAAATGGAGTTTTCATAAAACTTCAGCTGTTTTGGGAGGTTCTGGTATAACTAAACCTTCCATTCCTAGGAGGAATTTTGTCTGATATATATTTGTCATATATTTTATTTCCTCCTGCCTTTGTATATTCTGTTCCAATATAATATTAATCACATTAATTAGTGTGATGACTAAGGTTGTTTGGGTCATGATTCTTGGAAGTTTGACAGTTATGATGTATTCATCTCCCATGATGAGACCTGACATAATGCAATCACTGCCCTATGAGGTCTTCTGCAAGCAGTCAACTAACTGAAAAGGGATGTCCTGAGTGGTGCTGTGGCTTGCTTCTAATACTCTGACAAAAATGTCTTTGTCTTTTTGCTCAATCTGGATTCGGTATCCAGTTTGTCACATGCTAGTGTCCAGTTCTGGGACTCGCATTAGCAGCCTGCTGTATTGATTGTCAACCTTTACAGCCATTAGCCTCTGCAGCTTGTGAGTCACAGCTTTCCACCTTACTGGCCAACTTGGATTCATCTGCCTCTGTACCCAGCAGTCTGCAGTCTATGATATTGATCTTGGGTTTGCCAACCCACACAGTTACGTGACTCAAGAGAAGTCTCAAGCTTGCCATCTGACCTATGGACTTAGAACTTTCCAGCCTCAAAATTCACGTGAACCAATTCACTGAGATAGGCTTTCCTGTGTTGCTGTTGTTTGATACCATAGAATTGGTTCCAACCCATACGGAGACCACTATATGTAATAGAATAAGTCCTTACTAGATGCGTGCCATCCTTAGAGTTGTTCCTATGCTTGAGCTCAGGGGTGCAATCACTGTGTCAATTGATCTCATTGAGGCTCCCCCTTTTTTTCCTGCCCCCCTTTAAATCTGCATATATTGTTTTTTTGGATGAAGTTTCTTAATGTAATTCTTTACCTATGTCTGTGGAACAGATCATCAATTGCTTATATAAATTCCAAGTAAAAATGAAGAAAATGAAAACAAATTCATGAGAGCCCAAATGCAACCTTGAGTTTATTTGACCTGACTTCTGAGAACATTTCAAAAGGAAATTTGATGCATTAAACACAGTGACAGAAGACCTGATGAGTTGTGTGAGGACATCAGAAACATCATATATGTGTGGCTTGCATACAATTGATGGATGTATTGATTGTGATAGGAGTTGTATGAACCCATAATAAAATGATTTTTTAAAAGCTTATAGTAAGGGCTCAAGTAAAAATGTTTTGGATATGATGGCAACATATGTACAAACATGCTTGATACAATTGATATATGAAATATTAGAGACTTGTAAGAGATCCCAATAAAATTACTTAAAACATCATTGATGAAGAAAGCAAAATTTCTTAGAAAAAATAGGAATGGAAGAAAGCATCACTGTGGATGTTAGAAGAGACCTTGACATTTGCTCTTAATCATAGAGCAGCTGAAGCAAATGGAAGAAAGGATGAAGTCAAAGAACTGAATAGGAAATTTCAAAGGGCACCAGGAGAAGACAAAGTCAAATACTAGAATAAAATATGCAAGGACCTAGAATTAGAAAACCCAAAGGGAAAAGCACACTCAGCATATCTGAAACCAAAAGAACGCAATAAAAAATTCAAGCCATGAGTTGTAGTCAGGCAAATTCCTCTGGACAAAATAATGAATGACATAGGAAGCATCAAGAGAAGATAGAAATAATACACAAAGTAACTGTACCGGAAGGAAGGAATTAGTTGGCACTCCACCATTTCAGGATGTAGCATATAAGCAAGAATCAACTATGTTGAAGGAAGAAGATCAAGCTGCACTGAAAGCATTAGTCAAAAACAAAACTCCTAGAACTGATGGACTACCAAATGAAGTATTTCAACAAGCTAATTTAGAGCTGGAAGTACTCACTAGTATAGACCAAAAAATTTGGAAGACAACTACTTGGCAAACAAGTGAAACAGATCCATATTAATGCCCATTTCAAAGAAAGGTGACCCAACAGAATGCTCAAATTATAGAACAATATCATTTATATCACATGCAAGTAAAATTTTGCTTTAAAAATTCCAACCATGATTGCTGTAGTATATTGAAAGGGAATTACCAGAGGTTCAAGCTAGTTTTAGAAGAGGACATGGAACAAGAGATATGATCTCTGATGCTATGTTGATCTTGGCTTAAAGCAGAGAAGGTGAGAAAGATGTTTAATTTTGTTTTATTCACTATGCCCAGCTATTCAACTATGTGGGTCATAGCAAACAATGGCTAACCCTGACAAGAATGGAAATTCCATAACACTTCATTGTGCCTCTTCAGAACTTGCATATGGATCAAGGGGCATTTATGAGAACAGAACAAGGGAATACTTCATGGTCCAAATCAGGAAAGGTTTGACACAGAGTTGTATCATCTGACCACACTTATTCAATCTGTATGTGGAAAAAATCATCAGAAAATCTGACTTATGTGGAGAAGAATATGACATCAGAACTAGAGGAGGACTAATGAACAAATTTCCATGTGCAGAAGACACATCCTTGCTGGCTGAAAGTGAGGAGGACTGGAAGCACTTGCTAATGAACACCCCGGATTGCAGCCTTTAGTATGGATTCCAATTCAATGTAAATAAGACCAACATCCTCACAACTGGACCAATAGGCAACATCAAGATAAGTGGAGAAAAGGTTGAAGTTGTCATTGATTTTTGTCTTGTTGGAATTCACAATAAAGGCTTATGGAAGGAGAAAAAGTCAAGAAATCAAACAACACATTGCATTAGGTAAATTTGCTACACAAGATCTCCTTAGATTATCTAAAAGCAAGGATGCTACTCTTGATGCATTTGAATTGTGGTGCTGACAAAGAATATAGGAAAAAGCATAGGCCACTAAAAGGAAAAACTACCCTGTGTAGGAAGAAGGAAGGCCAGAAAACTCATTAGAGACAAGGATGGCAAGACTCCATATTTTGGCGTTTCATCAGGAGAGAAAGGTTTCATTCTTGTTACATAGAAGGAGACAAAAGAGAGGATGGACTTCATTGAGAGGAATTGCAGTAAATTCAACAATTGGCTCAAGAATAAGAACCCTTATGAGGATGGCTCAGGACTGTGCAGTGCTTCATTCTGTTTTACAAAGGGTTGCTCCAGGTCTCAACCAACTCTGCGGTACATAACAACACTGCAGGATTCTGTAACTCTCACCAAATTATTGAATGGAACAAGGCAAATGGGGCATGAGTAACAGAAATAGAAGTTACTAGTGAGTTCTAGTAACTATTGCCATGACCATAAGGATGAGCTATCTTTGAAAGAGGAGCAGACAGAGAAAGTACAGGATCATTGAAAGAGCAAGTTTCAGATCTCTGTCCAAAGTGGCAGAGGCCAAGACTAAAAGCATGGAGATTTTGAGATAAAGTAAGAGGGGAAGGATCTAGGCTACGGGACTTTGAGTCAGAGCAATGGTTGGATTCTGTGGTCTAGGAAGGAAGGTAGAGGGCAAGCCACCACATTGTTGATAGGTTTAGGATGAGCGAGGTTTTGTTGCTGGTTGTGGAGGTGTGGCTGGATCCTTATTGCTTATAGAGCTTGGCTTTTGGTACCTATTAACTCCCCTAATAATTTTTCTTAATTATGAATATTATCTGCAAGTTCTGTGTGAACATTTCCATACATGAATTAAGAACCCTGTGTCGATTTAGAATAGCATGGAAAGAATTGTTGGTATCAGAATTGATAAAGAAGGATGGAACATGGAGGCATGTCTGACCTTGCATTTTGGAAATTGGGATGCCAGAAAAGGTCCCATATGGTTCCACATTATTTGAGACAATAGACTTTTCAGAGTCTGCTTCCCTAGAGAACTCATCCTAAGATGATTTGTTTGCATGTCTTCTCTCTGCCAACAAGAGTGTAATACTCTTGAGTATTGGCTAGAATCTAATTCATCATTGTATTCCAAGAGTCCTACCAAGCTCATTATTTTTCAGATGAATGACTTATAGAAATTAGTGACATCTCAGGAGTCATACATAAAATTAGCTCAATTGCTATGGTCATTTCCTTTTGAATTATTTACAGAAATAAAACCCCATTGATACTTGTTAGGACAACTAAGACTGATCAATGATGTTGCCATTATCTTCCTTGGATTTCTTTCTTTCAGTAAGAATCACAGATTCTATTTCTGCTTCTTGGACAAAATTTTTTGTTTGTATAAATATTGTTTTATTCTGCTTGCTGTACAGTTAGCCAGCCACTGCTTTCATTAGATAGGAAGCTCCTGAGCACAGGGGCTGTGCCAATGGCCTCTTTCTTGCTGTAATTACACCCAATGAATAGATACAATGTGCCCAAACAATGACTGCAGCATTACATGGAATTTTCTTGAATTCATCACATATGTAGAGATAGGCTCTGTGTTGAGGGAGAGTAAGGGAGGTGCGGATGAACTAGCATGGATTTGCTCTTTTCTCAGAGTCACTTTCCTATGGGAAATCAACCAACTAAATTTGAACTTAGATTCTGATGTTATACACCACACTATGCCTTTCCTCATCTCTCGCAAAGAGCCTTTTCTACAGTCCCAAAGGACAAAGTATTGTCACTTAGTAATACGTCGAATGTCTGAGAGACAATTCTCACCAAAGCAGTCAACAATTGAAGATGTCTATGAATTATTATTTTGGTACATAGCCTCAGACCTACATTAAATTAACTGTTTTTTTATTTTAGAATAATATTATTTGATTTTTTTGTTCTCATTCTTATTTCCTTTTCAGAAAGAGGGAGTAAATCAAGTGCAATTATTGTTGCTGATCCCTTGAAAATGTTGACTCTTAAGGAAGACAAAATGACTCTAGAATTCTGAAATGAACAGTCATAGATATTAAAATGCCACCAAATCTATGCCATGAATCAACTCTCAAGTGCAGTGTAACATATCTCATGCGGCACACACACAGAGCCTAGCAGCTTGGACATATGTTTCTGCAACAATGTTATTAAGTTTCTTTAAACATCTGGAAAGTATGTTGAAAGTATGTTTTAATCAAAGTAATCAAAACTTACAAAGGGATATGTGTGTGTATGTACGTGGTTAAGATAATGTTACCACCACCTATATGATACTAGTCACTGACAAGTGAAATGGAAATAATAAATAAATAATACTGTACGAGTTCTTAAATTGACTACTTCAATTTAAAGCCTCATGAGAGTTTTGCTATCTACAGATATAAGACAGTTTCAAGTCAAGACTCTGCAGGGATGTCACTAGGCGATCATAGGCTCAGCATGCTCTCTCACTTCATCTCCTCCTTGCCCAGGTGGCTTAGTGACGATTAAATAGCTACTTGTTAATAAAAGCAACTTAAATTTTCAGGATGAAATGTATTTGTTATCCTGGCCATTTGTAGTTTGAAAAACCATTTCACTTGTCAGTGACTAGTATCATATAGGTGGTATTAATATTGACTCCTCCTTTTGTATTAAGGCCATGTGTTCTCTCTCCTGTGCCTCAGAGTGGTGTGCGAAGTGGTCCAGATTGCAGAGGTTCTGGAAGCTCATCTAACTTCTTGCATTTCCACATCCCACTTCTCTTCTCAACTGCTGATTGGTTAACTGATTGAAATCGAGTCTTGATTTATTTGATGGATTTACTACCCGGGATTAAATGTATAGTCCATGAAATATTGAGTGACTAAGAGTAGGTCTAAGGTCCTTCCCTGGAGTCCAAAGGTAGCAGGATTCTTTGTTTTGTCCTAGAAGATATAGTAATGATTTGATTATGTATGAAAGAAGGAGAATGCCACATTCTCCAGGGGATTTAACAAGAAACATGCACAATTTTCCTTGAGAAATTTTAATTCTCATTAATATAGGATGAAAAATAATTTTCATATCTCTCAGGTCTCTAATTCTTGAGCTGTGAAAATGGATGGGGAAAAAAGGGTTATTTTACAACTTTCAATTTCTTAAAGGTCAAATCAAAAATCACTCACTGTCTTTACTTTCTCTTACACATTCTGGTGTGGTTCTCCATGTCTGAAAAATAATATTTCAGTTTCTTACTCCTCTCCATTTCTCTTTCTACTTTCTTGTCTCTCTCTTTCAGGATCCCAGTGATCTTCAAATATGGTCTGTACCTGTCTTCTAGTCTCTGTTCCTTCTCTCTAGTTTCTTTATCCTTTGGTCATCCTGTCCACTCCTTTAGCTTATATACCCTCATTGTGATGACACATGTCTATATTTGTAGTCCTTCATGAAATCTAGGCTAAGTTTTTTTTCATCTGATCATCCCTATGTCTAAACCAAAGTATATTTCAAGCTTAGTATTTCCTTATATATTCAACATTGTTTCCCTTAAACAGGCATCATCTTTCCAGTAATTTTCTACTCTAATATTAACTTTTCTATGAAATAATTTCTGCTGATATCCTCTTCACAATCATGTTTAAATGTTTACTAATTTTGTTTGATTATCATTGTCTGGATCATTGCCTGGATTCAGTTGCCAGTTGTGCAATTCAGATAAGAAAGGCAGGACAAATGCTTCACTTTTTCCTTTCAATTACTATAGTAATGCTTCTTACCTGCTCTTTCTTAGTGGAATTTTAACTTTTTCTTGCTACCATTGTTTTGCCCTCCCAATTTATGTGTTTTTGAGGAAGCCTGGCGGTGTAGTAGTTACACATTGGGCTCTGATCTGCATGGTTAGCAGTTCGAAACCTCCAGCAGCACCAGGGGGAAAAGACTGGGCTTTCTATTTCTGTAAACAATTACAATCTCAGAATCCCACAGTATGAGTCAGTATTGACTCAATAACAGTGAGTTTTCATTAATATATTTTATTTATATGCTTATAAGTACATGATTACTTAAACAGATCCTATCAAAATATGTTTGGATCATCAAATGGAAAGCTGATCTGATCTAAAGTTTCATCCAATTCACACACATACATACATGCACACATACACACACAGAAGAATTAAGTACAATTCATCTTCTGATGTCAATCTGTCAATTGTTTTACTATATAGTAACTCATAGACACACCAACTCATCTTTAGCATAACAGTATATCTACAACATTATTTTGTGCAAGTCAATGAATAGTAATGCCAGCTAATCATCATGGCTCACTGTATGTGCCTCAATTTTTAAATAATAGACTTTATAAGGAGTCATGCACCTAGATGTTTGGAATCTGAAGCCTCCTTGAATATGGCCAGAAGAGTAGCAAAGCATGTAAAGAACTGAACAAGACTGACATGTGTAAGGGAGAATTTGAGACTTAGACCAACATCTTTCTTCTCTAACCAAATTGTCTCATATTTCATATAGAGCCAATAAAATTTTCTGTCAGAAATTAATACTACTCTTGAAAACATTTCTAGAGTAACTCACAAGGACAGTCTATTCTGTCCTACAGAGTTACTATGAGTATCTGTAAGCCACCCAAAGGCAGTGAGTTTCTCTGAAATGAGGTTACTTTAAGGGGGCTGGGTCACTGCACCTCAACAGGCGTAGGGTGGAAATGATCCAAATATCCATGAGCAGATGAAAGAATAGACGAAGTATTACATGTTCACCAAATGAAATATTACTTTTTTAAAAATCAGTGAAATCCTGATTGTTGTTGTTGTTCTGTACCATTGAGTCCATTCCAAAGCAGAGCAAATTTAAGCACAACAGAAAGAAGCACGGCCCAGTCCTGCACAGTGTTCACAATTGTTACTATGCTTGAGCTATTGTTGCAGCCACTGGGGCAATCCATTTTGTTGAGGATATTCCTTTCTATCACCAATTCCCTTGCTTTTCTAAGACTGCTCTCTCCTGCTAACATATCCAAAGTATGTGAAAAAAAGTCTCCCCATCTTTGTCTTCCAAGACATATTTGTTTGATATTCCAAAAGGCAGTTCAAAGTACTTTCACCATTCTTCACCAGCACCATAATTCCTGATACATCCCACCATACAGATGAACCTTAAAAATATCGCTGAGTGAGATGTCAGCCACAAAATATAAATGTTGCATGAGTTCATTAACATGAGACACAAGACGGACAAGTGTATAGAGATCACTGTTCTGGTAAAATGCTGCCGAAACTCTTGTGATGCTGAGCACAGTTTACAAGAACAGGACTAAGAGAAAAATCAAGTGTAGGAGGGTTTTTCTCATTTCAAAAACCTTGTTCTGGATGTCTGTCAACTTCCCGAATGGATCAAAAGGTTGACTTGTAGTACCCTTGGAGTCCACCAGGTCAGACTGTCAATCAAGCTTTCTATTTAGAGGTTCTGAAAAGATCGTGTAAATGTGTGCCTGATTTGTGGCAGGTGAGGCCTGATTTGTGGCAGGTGAGGCCTGATTTGTGGCAGGTAAGGCCTGACTTGTGGCAGGTGAGGAACTGCCATGGTGGCAAAACCATGCTTATGCAGCCATCCCAGTGTGTCAGTTTTTAAAAACCAAAAAACTCCAGCATGCCTCTCTCTTGCCCCATGCACCTGACCTCACTCCATGTAATTTCTTTTTGTTTCCATTACTGAAGAGGAACATGAAAGGGCAGCAATTTGAGGACATAGAAGCAGTGAAAGAGAAATGAGAGAGGTGCTGTGAGCCATCCAAACACATGAATTTGAAAAATGTTTCCAAAAATGGAATTGCATATTCGACAAATGTATTATGTGTAATGAAGAGTACTTTGAAGGTGACAAAGTTGTTTTGTAGAAAAATTTAAGTACATACCTTTGAAGAAGATTCCATTATCCCTCTTATAGTGGAAAATTAAAATGAGGCCAGATAATAGAAAATCTTTAATGTTAGCAACACCACAGTGAAAGATTATATAGATTTTATAGCAATGATATAATACTAGAAAAAAATTTAAGAATAATTATTTATTATTTAATAACTTATTATTAAATATTTTAACAATAATTATTTACAAGACTATTTGTTACCTGTTGAAATATTATTGCAAATGCAATAGAGGGCAATTCTAACACTCTTCCTATAACTGAGTAATCTGCCTCATAACAACCTCTCATGTAACAGCGTAGGACTGTGCTCCATAGAAATTTCATGGACTGTTCTGAAATAAATGGCCAGGCATTGCTTTTGAAACACCCTGAGTCAATTCAAACTTTCCAACCTTGGGTTTGCAGCCCAGGCTATCTCCCAGAGACTTTGGGGCTGACCACTATGAACCATGGGAAAAAATACTGACACCAGGAGAACTAGATGATGACTGGCTACCATTACTGACCACTTTGATCAGGATCATCAGAGAAAGTTCTGGACAGTGAGGAAGAAAAAATATATATAGAAATTTCAAATTCATCGAAACACACACAAGGACCCATACAGACACAAGACTTCCTCTGTTATAAAGGCAAGTGGACCCTCTGAAGCTCTGACCCTACCTTTTAAGCTTTGGCCTTTGAAGAAACTCTTCAAATTCAGAACTGAAGTCATCCCCTGGGAATCACCTTTTGACCTTACAACAGGCAGGCCTGTTAGTGAGGAATTGCACCAGGCCTATGGAGTTAGTTATAACACCAGTACAATTGACCACAGGAGACCCAAAGGGCAGCATTTGCCACAAATAACTCTCAGGAAGGGGATTTCTTCTTCTTCTTCTTCTTTCCTAAGAAGGATGCATGAAAATGAGAAACTCAGCAGTGACAAGAGTGCTCTTACCCAGAGGGCTTGCCATCAGGGTCTTGAAACCAAATGTGCAGAATTGAAAACGAATACTCTGGGTAAATTTTCACTGAAAGTACAGTAAGAAGAAAAAAAGAGGAAAGACGAGTAAGGGTAGGAAATCTAAGTGACTCTCAGGCTTAAGCTTGAGTGAACTGGAGTATGTGATGCAACAGAAAATAGAAGCAGAACCAAGGACACCCTGTGGCAGTGGGTACGTGCCACCGTTTGATCTGTAGACATTTGGAGTCAAGGCACAATGTTATGGTGGAAAAGGGCCTGTTGGCATTATATTTCCTGGAAATATAAAACTAAAGTCTGACTGAACAATTAGAATGGGAGTTGTAAAATTTGGAGTGATTAACATAGGGAGAATTTCAGCAATGGAAATGGACATACTCCTAAGAATCAGAATATAGAAAGAAAATGGCTGAAGATGAAAAATTGAGACCAAGTTATAGTTATGCTTAGTGGACTCATTCATTACACCTGAATGAAAATTGGAAGTTACTTGCAAATTTACTTAAAAAGCATTACCTGTTGTGTTATGTCAAACACTGCTGTAAACAGGATGAGTCTTCTCCTCAAAGGTTCTTCTCCCTCCTGCTCTTCTACTTTGACTTTCAGAATTCCCTCAGTCTGTTTTAGGGAATGTGAAGTGTGGAAGGCAGAAGGCAGGAGGCAAAGGACATCTACCTTTCCTCTTCCTTGCAAACTTTATCCACATGGACTCTTTTCCATGAACTGTACGAGTGAACACTCTTATTGTAGCTATTAGGTTTTATATGGTAAGACCTTCTGCAAGGAGTATGAGACTTCGGTTAATATTTAAATTCACCATCTTTTTAAAATTTTGTTGACTGAAGATAGAGAGGCTACTTCTCCTTCACAGAGATCTCGTAAGGATGAAAGAAAAAAACCTCAGGAGGGCTCAAAGGATGCATATCCATGGATATTTCACAGTACACTCAGGCAGTATAGTACTATTGTCCTTAATCGCAGTAAATATAGCACTTTGGGTAGATGGATCTTGGCATTTAATAAATGACTTTTGAAACGAACATGTTTTTGAATTCTAGAACGCCACCACTTATGAATTTGGCGATGATGATAATTATGCTAATAATTATGAATAATAGCTCTGTTGGAAATTTGCTTTTCTGATGATGCAGTTGTTCTTGTACTACTCTCCCACATTTTAATTAGAATATGCTACTGCTTTAAATTGCTAAGAGACTCTAAGAGGTCATCAAACTGCAGCTATCTCTATTTTGAACTATCATGGTTCCAGCCATTGTATCATTGGCTTTCTTCCCTTCATCTTTCACTACCAGATTGACTTTCAAAAAGGAAATTTCCAGGTAGCCCTTGAATACAAAGAAAAATGGGCAACATATAAAATTCATGTTATAATTTCCATTGTAATTTCAGTAAAACCTTCTGAGTAAGGTTGTACCATATGAAAGAATACAGTGAACCACAGAGAAATTTTTTAAAAATCAAGGCCATTCTGTTATACCAAACCTTTTCAATCCTGTAATCAGTGGCCATTTAAAAAGAACAAGTGCACACTTTAGACTGTCACTCAAGCACTAAAATATGAAGGGGGTAGTTTTAGATCTGTAATGCTTCCCTATAAATTATATAATAGTAATCTTTAAAATCTTATGGAGAGTGTTTAAAAATTTTTTATTTGGGAAGAGCATAGTGGATCAAGGAATAACATTGCTGATAAAGTTTAAAAAAAACCTTTAACTTTTTCAGATCATCTTTATATATATTCTTATTTTTAATTAAACAATTTTACTGAGGACTCTTACAACTCTTGTTGCAATCCATACATCGATTGCATCAGACCTGTTTGTACATAGGTTGCGTTTATTCTTTTCCAGACATTTACTTTCTACTGAGCCCTTGGTATCAGTTCTTCTTTTTATCTCTCTCTCCCTCCTAATCTCATAACCTCTTGATAGATTGTAAATTATTATTATTTTCACATTTTACACTGACCACTGTCTTCCTTCCTCCATGTTTTCTGTTGTTCTTCCCCCTGGTGAGAGGTTGTGGCGGTCATGTGCTTATGTTAATTTCATGATTGAGATGTGGGGGTGGAGTCTAGCCTGTTAATCTGGAGGTAGCCTTGAGTAGCCAATGAGACCTCCGTGTGGGCATGGCTATCTCCTGAGACCTCTGGGAAATCTCATGATATTTCCCATGTAAAGCTGAGAAGCTATCTCCCTGGTTGTTGGGAGTTAGTCTCAGAGATGATGAATCACGGACAAGACAAGGTGGCAGGATCTGAGGAGCCGGAGGAGAAGCCACACGGCTTTGCCCTGATGGAACCAGACCTCTGAAGTTGGAGAGGCACGTGGGACCCCTGCCAGTGATGAGTTACTTCTGCCACCACTGGATGCTGTTGATGGGCCCTGAGCCCTAGAAATGAAGAGCCATGGGGAGGCCCCTGCCGGCGCTGGGATTCTGCACCCACTGACCTGTGGCTTCGTGAGTTGGAAAGAGACATTATAGATTGGTATTGGACACATGAGGCTAATATCCGATTTAGGACTTTGAACTGGACTGGGTTGGGATGCTTTCTCAATGTCCCATTACTCTTATATATAAACCCTTTCCTTATATCCATATGTGAGTCTATGTATTTGTTTTTCTAGTTTACCCAGACTAACACAGGGGTGCATGGTTATTTGATGATCATTGCAATTGATTCCCCTTTTCCTCCTGTCCCCCCACCCTCTATCCTTCTGGCATTGCTATTCCCTGACCTGTTCCTGGACTCTGCGTGTCATTACCCCCAATGCCTGTGTATGTGCTCCAGACTAGTTTGAATTGAGAAGCAGCACTGGGGTCATGGTATTAGGGGTAAGGAAACCTCAAGAAACCAGAGGAATGAGTATTGTGTGTTTCATTAATGTTTTACTCCACCCTGGTTGACACATTTGCCTGTGGCCCCTCTGTGGAGGGATTGTTCCATCATCTACAGATGAGCTTTGGATCTTTGCTCCAACCCCTCCAATTTTCAAAAATATGTTTTTGTTTGTTTGTTTATTATGTGTCATCTGATGCCTATTACCTGGTCCTAATGACTCCTCATGATCGCACTGACACCAACCATTCCTCACACGACATTCCACTTTTCTGTTAGGGTTAGATAATCTGTGGCAATGGCCACACATCAGATAAGGAAGGTGTGCATTAGGTTGGGGTCTCCAGAGAAACAAGCTCAGGAAGCAGGAAGATAAAACCAGAAATTCTTCTTCTGTGCTGTCTAATGGTCTCCTTGGGCTCCTTTCTTCTGAAACATTGTTTCTGTGGAAAGAGTCCTGGTGACATAGTTATTATGCACCAGGCTGCTAATTCCAAGGTCATTAGTTCAAAACCACCAATCACTTCATCAGAGAAAGATGGCGATTTCTACTCCCTTAGCTTTGGAAAGTCACAGGGCAATTCTACCTGTCCTAGAGGGTTTCTAAGGGTCAACATGAGCTCAGTGTCCAGGTAGACTAGAGGAACAAATTTCATAGACACGCGTATGGATATAAGGAAAGGGTTTATATACAAAAAGAATGGCACTGAGAAAGCATCCCAACCCAGTCCAGTTCAAAGTCATAAGTCCAATATTAGCCCATATGCCTGATACCAGTCTATAATATCTCCTTCCAACTCACGAAGTCACAGGCCAGTGGGTGCAGAATCCCAGTGCTGGCAGGGGCCTCCCCATGGCTCCTCGCTTCCAGGGCTCAGGGCCCATCAACAGCATCCAGTGGTGGCAGAAGTAACTCATCACTGGCTGGGGTCCCCTCAAGGCCTCTCCAGCTTCAGAGGTCTGGTTCCATCAGGGAAAGGCCATGTGGCTTCTCCTTCGGCTCCTGCAGCAGCTTGGACACTGCCATCTTGTCTTGTCCATAATTCCTTGTCTCTGAGACTAGTTCCCAACAACTAGGGAGATGGCTTCTCATCTCCAGGAGGGAAATATCGCGAGATTCCCCAGAAGTCTCAGGAGAAAGCCATGCCCACACAGGCCTCATTGGCTACTCAATGGCTATCTCCAGATTAACAGGCTAGACTCCACCCCTACATCTCAATCCTGAAATTAACATAAGCACATGACCATCACAAGTACCTTTGGTCTGAACCTCCACCACTTCAGATAGAGAGATTTAATGTCCTCCCCTGGTAGTTCTTTGATGATCCTAGGATTTCTGTCACTGCTCCTGTTTCTGAGATGGCGCCTTCTTAAACTGAGGTATAAGGCTTTTTCTTTCAGCAGATACATTCTCAAGGAAATAAAAAATGATGGCTTGAGTGAACCTTCTACCAAGGTGGAGACGAAGAATACACCCACCTTAATCCTGTAACAGAGAACTCCCCTAGACTCCCAAATGAGATTATGCCTCAAACTCAAGCTCATTGTGATCGAGTCAATACTAATTCACAGTGATGTTAAAGGACAGGATAGAACTGCCCCTGTGAGTTTCCAAGAATGTGAGTCTTTACAAGAGAAGAAAACCCAACTTTCTCCTCCAAAGCTACTGGCGGTTTTGAACTGCTAACTTTCAGATTGAAGCCCAGAGGAAGACATATTTTAAATTGATAGAACTAAGGAATATTCACACATTTGAAAGCTAATTATTTTAGAACTCTAAAACGTGCATTGCTATTCAAATATATATAACTAAAAATAAAGATGATAGCATGCTAGACTGGGTTGATAAGAGAAATAAACCTAAGAACACCATGAGTTTCGTAAAATAGAGTCATTCACAGAGAAGCTGGCCTTACTTCAAGTCTCCAGCAGTGAGAGGCAGGAGAGTCTGCTAGTGTCTGCACATGGCACTCAGGGATGTGCCCAAGGCCCAGGGATTCTTCTCCAAGGTAACATACGGTACAAGCCTAGAAAACAAGTCTGCAGTACGAACCACAGGGTTATAGCTAGAAGGACCATCTTAACACGTTAAAGACCAGATAAGCTTGGGATCCACCTGCAATGTGTTTAGTCCTACTTACTGTCCAAATATCACACATAACTGTATATGAAGCAATTAAAAATACTACGACTTGGGTCATCCCACATTAGGCATCCACATGACATCCTTTTCAACACTTAAAAGCAGTTTTGAGCAGCAGATTTATGTAGTGCAATACACTCTTTGATTTCTTGACTGTTTGGCTAAGCAAAAGGTCAAAGGTTTCAATCAGCTAGGAGCTCCATGGGAGAAAAGACCTGGTCATCTGTTCCTCTAAAAATTTCATCTTAGGAACCAGTATGGGGAAGTTCTATTCTGTCCTGTAGGGTTGGTAGGAATTGCAATCCAATCTATGGCACCCAGCAGCGATACTGCCAAGTGAGAGAAGCAGCAAGACTTGCATATAACATAATACAATGGTCTCATCTCCCCTCAATGTGTTCAAGATATGAGCCTAGGGACATTTAGATCTAGATATTTAATCTTTGTTATCCAGATGAAAGGTGGAAAAGGGGACAATGGAAAAAAAAGAAAAGGTATTAAGAGGGCAGGGGGAAACAGATGAAATACGCAGAGCTCATCTTTATATACAGAATGAGATGTCCTTATAGAATCAATCAAGCAGAATAGCCTAGATCGAGAATAGACATGAGAATTTAGAAAGCATCCAGGACTATTAATTTTACTTTGCTAGTTAAGCGTTAAATCTAATCCTCTAGGCAAAATTGGAAATGGACCTCAGAACATACACTATGTATAGTAGTTACATAATTTCATGTCAACTTGATAGATAAATATAGGGGTGATATCTAGCCTGTAAATCAGGTCAGAGCCTAATGATGCCTCTAAGCATGACCTTTTTATGAGGATTCTGGGAATCTCCTTTCTTTCTCCCTGGAGATAGGTCACATTTTCTCTCTGTCTTTACCTTTCTGTGGACAAGCCATGTGGAGCTAGGGTGAGACCTGAACAGCCATGCTGTGGAGACCTGTGACATTCCCACTGCCCTTGGATCCACAAGAGTTTACAACCACGGGCCTGTGATCTTCCTGCATTTGGCATCATTGCATGTGCTGTGTGCATGAGTCTGAAGAGGAATTTACAAACTAGCATAGGCATATTTGCTCATATCAGGCTTATGGACCTCATGTGCACTAAGTTGGGATGTTTTCTCAATATATAATTGCTTTTTGATAAAGAACTTTCTCTTACACATATATGAGTGTTCTTAGATTTGTTTCTCTTATCAACCTGGTCTAGCACGCTATCATCTTCGTTTTCAGTAATATATATTTGAATAGCAATACATGTTTCGGAGTTCTAAAATAATTAGTTTTAAAATGTGTGAATACTCCTTAGTTTGCCTAACAATTCAAAATATGCCTTCCTCTGATGAAATTAGATAAGCGATAGACTGTTTCCATGTTACAGTTTTAATACTTTTATCATGGTTTCAATACTTTATTTGGTAGCTCTCTTGGAGTGCTCCAGGAATTAAAGTGAATATAAATGATTTTTTATTACATACTTTGTACCTGGTAGGAATTTTAAAAGATCTAAGATCTGGTTGAAGAGGATTATATTCTTTTCTATTTCTTAAAGACCACTGTGTGGTTAAATCACTTATGGTTGATAAAGAAGAGCTCCTAGCTCAAGCGCCCCTAACTTAGTTCCATCCTATTTCTGCTGATGGGGAGATAGACTTTTTATTTAAATGCCAAGGACTCTGTCTAATGAGGAATGTCAATCACAATGAACACCAATTTTACCTTCACTCAAGTGAAGCAGCTAGAAGGCTAGTAACAGGTGATTAAACCTATCACAGTATTACTTTGCTGACTAGAGACAAAGACCATGGTTCCCAGGGTTTCTAAGGCAACTGATTAAAGAATTTAAGAACTGAGGCTCATTTAGGCTGATGCCCTTGGAAAGGTAGAATTTCTTTTCCAACAGACTGCACAGGGAGACAAGGCTTATTTGTTTTAATGTTTTCCATTTCTCTGAATTTCACAACAGAAGGTGTTCAGATACCTTTTGGTAGAACCTACTGGAAAATGTTACCAATAAAAATATGTGGAGCTCAGTTTAGCCAATCCAAAAAAACCCTCGGTGGGGTTACTGCTAAAGAGGAGGCTACTCAATGAAGACTCTGTTTTCATTTCAGTCTAATTTTTATTTACTTCTTTGCAGCACAAGCTATAAACGGCGATATTGATGAAGTAGGGCCAGCTCCTCAGTGAATGAGTCTTTTTTACAAAACTCATGGTGTTGGATGGGTCCGGTACAGACAGGCTTTTCATGCACTCTGCTTTTCAGCGTTGACACTCACAGTGATGACTGTCCTTGAGATCGGCTCAGTCGTTCTCTGGAATGAGTTCTTTGGGACTGTGAAAGGACGTCTAGGGAAAGCCGAGACGTTCTTCTAGTGGGAGACTGAACATTTTCTTTTCAATCAGAAGGTAGGAGCTGGTCTGAAATCTAACCAGCAAATTGTTCACATCCTCCCACACTTCTACCAGCCTCTGCAGACTTGTTCTCTCTTTATGGACTAATTACCCAATCTCTGAAACAACATGATATTTTTCATATCTCACAGACAATATAATGCAAGCATTTCATTACACATAAAAGTAACTACCTCTGTTCATTTCCCTTGCAAAGGGAATATCAAATTTTATCTATCAGAAGTGAAAGCCAGTGCTTGCTGCTCTATGATGCATTAATGATGTTGATTGTGTTTGCACACATTTTCAGACTTTCAGGGTAATGGTGTTGGTTATTAAGTTTATCAAGGTCCAGAGGTCACTGCAAAATTGTAATGAGTTCACCCCTTTTATGTAGTGACTTCAGTGTGCATGGCTCACTTTAGAGTATGAAGGGTATCCCTTGACTGATTCATTCAACTTTTCAGCTGAGAGCATACCCTGCATTCATTGCTGGGCCTGCAGATGTTAGCTGCAACTGGTCGTGTGGTGATTTAAAATGGCGCCTCTCCCCAAACAAAACCAGGGAGGCAAACCCAAATGGACGCTCTGGGGAAAGTCTATTACCACAGTGGGAACATACCATTTAGTTGTGTGAATGCATCAAGTAATGTAGTGTTGATAATAAGTAGCTATATACTTTACATAAAATTATAATTTAATATTCACCAGATTTTCCAAGTCACTGGTATCATCTCCTTTGTTTATGCTTTGAAAAATATAAGTACCATTTTTAGTGGTTTCCTTACTGTCATATAGCTCATATATGGTAGAATTAAAAGCCAAGATCTTGGAAAATTTCGAACTCCATGTCTTTTTATAAATTTATGGAATCAAAGTTATATATTTAATATGAAGAGGCAGGGGAACACAATAATTAAGCAGACCTTAGAAAACATACATCAGAGACTAAGGGGTTCAGGAATCTTGGGCAGGTCTCTAGCATCAGTGGAATCTTGAGGATGCAGCACAGCCCGGTCACTGGTTTAGAAGTTTTAGTTAAGAAGTATGAGGTTAAAAAAAAAAAAGAAGTATGAGGCTCAGACAAGAGGAAGGCCCCAAGGAACTGGGTCACTGAATAGGCCATAGAGAAAGTTCTTCAGACAGAGGAATAATTACTTATCTATTGCTGCATAAAAATTAACTATACTTTTAGGAGCTTAAAAACATGCATTCGTTCATTCATAGTCTCTAGGTCCTCATTGTAAGAAACTGTAGTATTAGTATTCACTGTGTCTGCAAAATCTGTGCCATGAAAGTAACATAATCATAAGATAAAGGACCCACTTTGGAACTCAGCCTACCACACAGGGGATCCACTAGGAATAAGAGTAAAGGCAGTATCAAGGATTTGGAGTTTCAGCATGTGGAACACCTGAAATATCGCCTACTTTAGGTCAATTAGGTCACAACATACAGGTTGAATGATTGCAGCTACATCATCAAGCCTTACCCATACTGAGATTTTCAGCAGGCACTCAGGAAGGATTTTTGAGAATGATGAGCAACGTTACCTAAACCTTTCCACATGTGGAACACATTGCATTTGAACATCTTTTAGGGGTTGTGTAAGCGTCTTGTGACTGGTTTTTTGACATTGAGAATTTTGCCAGTGGAAGGGAGGTGTATGGTAATCATGAAGAAATCTATGTCATCTCTGGCCTTTTCTGAAAATTGTACCTGTTCATAGGGGAAAAAATACATTTTTGCCTAAAGGCCTCTACACCTGTTCCTAGTTGTCAATTTAGTATTGGGAAATAGGCAGGGGGTTTTTGGCTGCAGAGTGACTTTTTAACAATCCTCACAGTCGACTCCACAACTCGACATCCTGACACCGAGGAATGATAATTTACGAGGTCT
Source organism: Nesogale talazaci (assembly GCA_004026705.1). Lineage (NCBI taxonomy): Eukaryota > Metazoa > Chordata > Mammalia > Afrosoricida > Tenrecidae > Nesogale > Nesogale talazaci. The sequence continues at coordinate 29,980 of PVJH01007295.1, forward strand.
TTGCTATTTTTATTTCTCTATGTGGCAGAAAAGAAAACTCTGGTTTTTCAGAATAAATTCTCTCCATTTAGGCAGAGAACTTTTGCCAAAGGCAATGACTAAAAATAAATCGCCTTTCATGCTTGTATTCCTGGGCTTCCTCACTTAATCAGAAGCTTCTACAGGGATGGTGAGATAGACAACAGGCCTAGAAAATTTTAGAATCATTGGATTCCCCAGCTGGTATAGCAACAGTGTTTTATTGAGTGCTGGCTTAGTGTACCTATTTGAATATATGGCTTAAGAAAAACCTGGATGAGACAATTTAACATTTTTGACAGAATTAAATGTCATCCTTTACTAAATTCAGATTTCTTTCCTCCCACCTCCAAAATATGCCTCTTTGGGAGGTGTGTTTTTAAAGCGAAGACTTAAGCTCTAAATTTTCTCTCATAATCAAATGGGATATATTCGGCTAGTCACTTCCTTAGAATAATTGCTAGACTGTTTAAATAAGCAACCATCCCCAATTAACCTGCGCATTGTGTCAAAAGAAAGGCCTGGTTCTCTCGGCAGACAGCAAACTAATGGGAACAGTTCCTCACATATTTTGCATATCTGACAGCAAGAACATGCTTGCTTTAAAATTACTTTTATTGGCCTTGCTATTTAATCTCAACCAGTGAGTTAATAGGATTTAAAAGAAATTTATTTTGTAAAGCTTCTTGTATGTCAAGAAACGAGCAATAATGCCTACATTGGTGTAACGCCTTTGACTCGTCTCTCTATGTTACTATTTCTTCTTCACAAGAACACTGCAAGGCTTATTATGGGAAAACACTCTTTGTAACTACTTCCTTTCTGAGTCTTGGTCTCCACAAGCAAATGTCACTTTGTTAAAACTTTTAGTCACCGGATTGTCCCATAAAGTCTCCGAAGCTTAGTGACCTTAAATATAAAGCAGAGTGGATGAAACTTGAATGTAATTCTGCACTTTGACTTTAGGAAGTGGATTGAATTTTTAGGAATGAATTACATAGTGACCTTTTCTCAAAACACATGTTGCAGTATTAATCCCTACACTTGTGTATCAGACCCTGTGATGTAATACCAGAGTAGGATGGGTCCTAAATCTAATCCCTTCCAAGTTACAAATGGAATGCATTTGGGGAAGATATATACCATGTGAGGATTGTCTGTAAGTAAAGTCACGCAAGCAATATTTGGCAGACATGAAAAACCAGGAGAAAGGTCCACAGAAGTATCAGTTTGGTTCATATTCTGATGTGGACATTTATCCTCCAAAAGTGTGAGAAAATTCATTTTCTGTTCTTTAAGGCCAGTGAATTGTGGTATAAGTTGCTATAAAAGTAATAGGTGATTAAGATAGGCACCAATACCATGTTTGCCATTAAAAGGTGTTACAACTTTTTTTTGTTGTTGTTTGTTTGTTTTTTGGGGGGCATCACTGCTCTCCGGTGGTGGGAGTAGGAGGCCCAGCCCCACTGCTGGAATTGAACCTCCGTCCCTGTGGGCTGCAGTCCCGCGCACAACCACTACGCCACCAGGGCTCAGCCCCAGTGTTACAACTTTTTAACTCTTTTTTAAAAAATTGGTTGGAGAAATCTTTGTCCCTGCTAGCTCATTCTGTGTTTTTACCTGCATTTTAATTGTGAACTTGCCGCCTGTCAACTAGCCACTCCAAGTAAGAGTCAGACTATGCTGGAGGTGGTTGTGATGGGTGTTTTTCTGGAAAACCAGAGAAAATGAATCTCATTTTTTACCACTGTTGTGATGTTTACAGTGGAAAGGAGTGCTTTTTCTCCCCTGGAGCAGGGCGGGAGTCTGACCTTTTGAGGATCTGGACAAATTTATTCATTTTTTTTCAGCTTTGGTGTAAAATGGTCTGAGAGTGAGATGGTAAGAAAATTTGATACTTATTGCAATAAGGATCCTACACTTTTTCCCTCACAGCCTCTCTGTATTTTAAGAGAACAAATTTTGTTTTGATTATGTTTTCTGTGGTCCCATGCCTCTGTGTAAAGGCTTTCTTACTCAAAGGAAAATATATATTATTTTTCAATTACACAAATGAGTGAAGATTAATCTCTAGGGAATTAATGGAGGAGCTTTTATTTTATAGATGAGAAACTATGGTAAAAAATTATAAAAACATGCCTATGTTTCAAGCATGAGTGCTTCTATTGTTTATTTAAGGAGGTAGTTAGTTGTCATTTTTCTTCATCTAGGAGAAATAAGGACTTTGTTTTTATGGTATGGAGCTTTGGGCCAATACATTGTTATTTATGACCTTATAATAAGAAAATGTTTTTGAGACTATATGTTCTTTTATTCCCCTTTCCTCTGAGTCTGGCTTTCTAGAGTCTTCCTTTCTGAAGACTCCTGTGAAATGGTAAAATATGCATTTCAGTATGTACATGTCATGAATAATATGTACACAGGGAAGATAACAGACTGATTCTAGAAAACATAAGGCTAAAATTATAGTCAATCCTAAATTTTATACCCAGACACACTATCAATCAAAATTAGTGAAGCTTCATTCTACTTTCTCATTAGTGAAGTGGAAAGATAAAAGTACCTGTTACAGCTAAGGATTCCTGGTGGTGCAGGGGTTAAGCACTCAGCTGCTAAGTAAAATGGTATGGGCTAGAACACACCAGCAGTTCCGCAGGAGAAAAAGATCTGTAGCTTACAACACAGAAAATCCCATTGGGGTAGTTCATATGGGGTTGTTCTGAGTCATAATCCACTCACGAGTACACTACAACAGCATGGTATTTATAAATGTATAAGAAGACAATCTCATAAATCTATGAGCACCACCTTTAGAAAACTGTAAGACCTCAATAATGATTAGCTATAATAATTTTTTAAAAGCAAATCAATTAAAGTCATTATTAGAATATGGAGTCACAGGGGCTAAGCCCTGGTGGCGCAAGTGGTTGCGTGCAGGACTGCAGCCCATGGGCTTGGCAGTTCAAATCCAGTGGTGGCTCTCAGGAGCAGCGCTGGGTAGCTCCCACGACCACCAGAGGCAGAGATGCCCCCCCAAAAACAAAACAAAACAAACAAAAAAATAATATGGAGTCACATTGGCAATGACAAGTCAAAAGCTTATCTAGAAAGCTTAGGGAGTTCATGCTAACTGACAGTGAAATGCAGGCAATTCAGAAGAGGAGGGTGGGGATGGTTGCATAACCCGAAGGATGTAATAAATGTCACTGAATCATGCATGACTTAATGTATATTTTTCTATGTACATTCTCAACAATAGACATCACAACAAAGTGATTTTTAAAAAAAAATGTTTTTGCATATGTAAAGTTCTTAAACTTTTACCTTATGTACTATATATCCTTTCTGGAAAAGGACCAAATTAAGGGGAAAATATAAAGAAAAAAATTTTAAAATGCACTACAGGAGAGAGACAAAATGAGTTTTGAGGTAATCCTGTAGATATACATCAGGATAATGGCTACAGATAGGCCTGGCAATCAACCTCACATGACAACAAGAGGCTATAAGGCTGTAGGGAAGAATGCTTAAAAAAAACAACAACAAAGAAAACCAAGTAAATGAAGACTTCAACAATTATCGCTGCCCCCTCCAATTATAGATGTTCAAGAAAGCAGATGAAATAAATGCATTACGGTTATGCTCCACAATTTTTTACTCTTGCCTAATGCTTCAGCTGTATTGCTCATCAACGTAGTTGTAGTTAACATTGTCTAGTTTCTCTATGTGCTCCCCCTCTTACATCCTTAGCCTTTTTTATTCTAGCCCCTAGCCCTAGTCATTTGTAACCTTGAGTTGAACTCAGTAAATATTTGTTGAAAGAAAGATCAATTTATTTACCTCAGGGTACTTATGGGAGACTGGATCACTATTTTGGTCTAAGTCAAAAGACAAACTATACCCATTGTCATTGAGTTTATTGCAGCACATTTCCTATAGGACAAAGGAGAACTAGTCCTGTGGGTTTCTGCGGATGTAAATTTTTATGGGAACAGAACCTCATCTTTGTCCCACTGAGTGGCTGCTGGGTTTAAAGTACTGACCTAATGATGAATAGACCACTATGTAAGCCACGCTGCCACCCTGGCTTCTTTTGCTTGAACAGATAACTATTATGTCATTGTTCTTTTCCCTTTCCTGTAAATGAGATGTGGACTCAGTAATGACACTATGTAGTAGCATTGTTTAATAAAAATAATGGTATGGACAGGGGAAACCTAAATGTTACGACTAGAAACAAATACTCTGTTGCACTGATGACATTCCAAAACTATTTCTTGATATTTGAGCCATTTTCTGATTGTTGTCTCCCTACCTAACATTTAATATTGGTAGTATTCATACCTCTAGAAAGCATTATTAAAAGTCTATAATGCACACAACACTTTAAAAAATCAGTTTATTGGGGGCTCATACAACTCTTATCATGATCAATGCATGCATCTATTGTATGCAGACCACAGTTGTACATTTGTTGCCATCATCATTCTCAAAACATTCTCATTCTACTTAGGCCCTTGTTATCAGCTCTTCATATTTCCCCTCCCTCATGAACCCTTAATAATTTACAAATTATCATTATTTTGTCATATTGTACACTTTCTGATGTGTGCCTTCACTTACTTCCCTGTATGTACCCCATGGAGGTGGTTATATGTAGATCTCTGCAATTGGTTTCCCCTTTCTATTCCACCTTCCCTCCACCCTCTCAGTATTATCACTCTCACCATTGGTCCTGAAGGGATCATCTGTCCTGAATTCCCCATGTTTCTGGCTCCAGTATACATGCCCTGGTCTAGCCAGATTTGCAAGGCAGAATTGGGATCATGATAATGGGTGGGAGGACACATTTAAGAACTAGAGGAAAGTTGCATATTTCATTGTTGCTGCACTGTACATTGACTGGCTCATTTTCTCCTTGTGACCCTTCTGTAAGGGCATGTTGCTTCACCTACCGGTGGGCTTTGGGTCCCCAGTCTACATTCGCTCATTTATAATATATTTTTTTAGTTCTTTGATGTCTGATACCTGATCTCTTTAACACCTCGTGGTCACACAGGCTAGTGTGCTTCTTCCATGTGGGCTTTGTTCCTTCTAAGCAAGGTGGCAACTTGATTACCTTCAAGCCTTTAAACCCCAGATGCTATATCTTTTGATAGCCGGGCACTATCAGCTTATTTCACCACATTTGCTTATGCACACATTTCTCCTCAGTGATCATATCAGGAAGGTGGCACACAATGTTATGATTTTTAGTTCTTTTATGCCTGATTACTGATCCCATCGATATCTCGTCATTCAGGCTGGTGTGCTTCTTTCAGGTGGGTTTGTTGCTTTAGCGCTGAATGGCACCTTGTTTATTTCAAGCCTTTTAAACCCTAGACACTATATCTTTTGATAGCCAGGCAACATCAGCTTTCATCACCACAATTGCATGTGCACACATTTGTCTTCACTGATCATGTCAGAAATGCCAATTTAATAGAACAAAGTGTTCTTGCCTTGAGGAAGTACCCGAGTAGAGGTCCAATGCCCATCTGCTGTCTTAATATTAACCCTATAAGTATATGCATGTCGATCTATTTCCCCATCATTCTATATATTCACCTATGTACATGCCTGTATTTAGACCTCTATAAAGCCCTTTCCCTGCCCCCCCCCCCAGCTTATTTCCTTTATTTCCTTTACCTTCCTCTTGTCCCACTATCATGCTCAGCCTTCACTTGGGTTTCAGTAATTTCTCTATTTTACATTACAATTGATCAATACCTATTAGGTCTCTCACGCCCACCTTTTCACTGATTTGGGATCACTTGTTTTTCCCTTATCCCTGACTTGGACAACACCACTTTCTTTCCCCCACCTTCCCAGCTCCCATGTCTCCCTGGAAACACCAGTCCCACTGTTTTCTCCTCCAGACTGTTCATCCAGCCTATCTTATGTAGATAGACCTGCAGAGAAAACAATGTGTACAAAAAACATGGCATCCTAAGGTGAATCAACCAAAGAAAATGAAACAATGACAGCAACAACAACCAAAATCCGCAATGTCCAATATATTTATAAATAAGTAAAAAAATAAAAACAACAATAACAAAATAAGACCTGTAAATGGTTCAAGGTCTGTTCATTGACCTCCAGGAGTGTCCCCCAGTTGAGTCCGATGGGGTGCTATACCCTGGCCCCAAAGTTTATCCTTGGCACTACCTCAGGAACTCCATGTTCTGCTGCCCCACATATCACTTTTGTATTATTTTTAGTTCTTAGAATACATAAAGTTGATATGTAGTCACTTTCCCACCAAGATCATAGAATTAGCCAAATACCGAAATGAAAGTTCAGAATCACATTTATACCACTTGTGGTGGCTTGCGTATTGCTGTGATGCTGAAAGATATGTCACTAGTCTTTCAAATGCCTACAGGGTCACCCAAAGTGAACAGGTTGCAGTGGAATACTCAGACTAAGAACAGCCAATGAAAAAAGGACTCAGCTCCCTTCATCAGAGGAAGAAGCTACTGAAAACTTTATTCAAAGTTTGGAATCATTGTCAAATACTGAAAGCCTTGACAAAGAAAGCTGAATATTGTTAGAAACCCTGCTGGAAGATGGGCCCCTGGGGACCTGGGGGACTCCAAGTGTGACTGAAGAAGACATCATTGGTTTCTGGGAGGGAAGACAGCCATGGCAATGTAAGTTGGGGAAAGTTGTGGGAATTGAGCCTTTGGGTTCTCCATTTGCTAATAAGGCATGGCCAAAAGTATAAAGAAACAGCTGCAAAATCTTCTAATAGTCAGAACTTTTGGAATACATGAAATGTGATTAAGGAATATTTAAAATGAAATGGATATAGATCATTATCCTAGGCATCAATGAACAGAAATGGACTGGTGTTGGCCATTTTGAATCTGAATATTATATGAGTTATTATGCCGGAGTAATCCAATCAGGAGGAATGACACATTGAACACAAATGATAGAAGACCCAATGAGCTGTGGGAAAACATCTGCAGCATCCTTCTTGAAAAAGGAAAGGGCTATTAAAGAGACAGGAAGGAAAGGACAGATAAAAGTGGATGCTAGAAGAGACTCTGAAACTTGCTCTTACTCACAGAGAAGCTAAAGCAAACAGAAGAGAGAATAAAGTCAAGGAACCGACTAGAAACTTTCAAAGGGCAGTTCAATAAGACAAAGACATACATTACAACAAAATGTCCAAGGTCTTAGAATTAGAAAAGCAAAGGGAAGAAAACACTCAGCATATCTGAAACTGAATGGACTGAAGAAAATATTCAAGCCTTGACTTGAAACCTTGAAAGATTGTATGGGCAAAATTATAATGATGCAGGAAGCACCCAAAGAAATGGAAACACACACACACAGAGTCACTCTACCAAAAATCTAGTTAAAAGGCCAATATTTTAGGCGATAGCACATGAGCAAGGAGCAATGGTGCTGAAAAGAAGTTCAAGTAATTCTTAAAGCATTCGTGAAAATTCAGGAATTGATGAAAGACCAGTGGAAATGTTTCAACGAACTGAATCAGAGGTGGAGTATTCTCGTCTATGTCAAAAAATTGGAAGACAACAAGTTGGCCAATCAACTGAACAGATCCATAGTTGTGCCCATTTCAAAGAAAGGTGACCCAAAAGCATGCTCAAATTATAGCATGATGTCAATATTGCATGCAAATGAAATTTTGCTTGTGATCATCTAACAACACTGACAAGGAACTGCCAGAAGTTTAGGTTGGACTCAGAAGAAGATGTGGAACAAAGAATATCTTTTCTGTATTCATATGAATATTGACTCAAAGCAGAGAATACCAGAAAGATGTTTACTTGTATGCAATTGAGTATGCAAAGAAATATGACTATGTGGCTCATAATTAACAGTTGATAGCCTTGAGAAGTATGGTAATTCCAGAACACTTCATTGTGCTTATGAAAATCTTGGACATGGTTTAGGAGGCAGCTTTGAGCATGGTTTAAAATCATCAGGTGTGCATCAAGGTTGTATCCTCTTACCATGCTTTTTACATCTATATGTAGCAAATAATCAGAGAATATGGATTACATGAATGTGGCATCAGGAGTGGGAGGTTTATTCACAACCTGCGTTAGGCAAGTGACACAACCTCATTTGCTGAAAGTGACGAGGGATTGAAGTACTTGCTAATGGTCAAGAATTGTTGACTTCATTGTGGATTACAACTCCATGTAAAGAAGACCCTGAATCCCCCCACTGGACCAATAATAAATGGAGAAAAGATTGAAATTGTCAAGGATGTTGCCTTGCTTGGATCCACAATCAATGCTCATGGAATCAGCATTTAAGATACCCAAAGATGTAGTGCTTTAGGTAAATCCGCTGCACTAGACCTCTTTATAGAGTATTGCAAAGCAAAGATGTTACCTTGAGGATCATGATGCACCTGACCAAAGCCATGATATTTTTCATTGTATAATGCATGTTGTAGTAGTTACATAATCTCATGGTAACTTGAGATTATTAAGAGTGAAGGGAGCAGTTTTGCTTGTCAATCAAGTTGCAGCTTAATGATCTCATTTGGAGGCAGTATGGAGATCAAAAGCGCACTAGAGGCCAACTCCACTCTCTCTGCTTGACATTCCTGCTGACAAACCACAGAGAGCTATGCTGATGATGCCAGAGCCCTGGAGCTAGAGTAGCCAACTGGAGACCCATGCCAGGGTGTGGATGTTTCCACAACCGCTGGAGCCACAAGACTTTCCACCCACTGGCCTGTGATTTCCCTGCATTTGGCATCATTGCATATGTTGTGGGAGTCTGAAGAGGAATTTTGACTGGTGTTGGACATATGGGTTAATATCAAACTTATGGAATTGATCTACACTGGGATGGGATATTTTCTTAATTTGAAATTACTCTTTTATATAAAGCTCTTTCTTATACACATATGAGTGTCTATGTTGCTTCTCTAGTCAACCAGACTAACGCACTTGTGAAAGTTAGACATTGAATATGACAGATCCTAGAAGAATTGGTGCACTTGAATTGTGGTACTGGAGAAGAACATTGAAAGTACTATGGACTACTAACAGGAAAAACCAATCTGTTCATTGGAAGAAGTATGGCCAAAGTGCTCCTTCAAGGCAAGGATGGCAAGACATCAGTTTACGTACTTGAACATATTGTCAGGGGAGACCAGACTGGAGAAAGGCGTCATAGGAAAACTTGCAGTGTTTTCTTCTGTTGTGTATTGGGTCTCCATGGATCAGAGCTGACTTGATGACACCTAACCATAGGAATAGCAGTATTTAGAAATCCCTTTCTAATCTTCTACACCGTATTTTGAATCTTGAGTTACTTAAGCAGTATACACTTGATTATTGATGAAAATATTGGCAGTTTGATCCCACCTATTGGTGCTTCAGTCAATGAACTTGGTGATTTGTGTCTGAAAGATCATGACCTGAGAATGCCTCTGGAGCAGTCCTGCTTTGCACAGCTGGGAGGGACAAGCAGGAGTTGGGACTTACTTGTTGACCATGAGGTTACAACTGACATCTTTTAGCTCCCTGAAAACTGGTTACACAGCTATGTAAGCCTGAAGTGATGAATCATGGGTGCTGGGGAAGAGAAACTAGTCAAGGAAGGCAATGAGTATGCCAATGTAAACAGGAAGGGAAGACAGAGCGGAAAAAAAAAATCAACAACATAGAGCTTATAAACCCCTTGCTTATAAATATATTTGGCTAGATTATAAATTCCTATAAGGAAGTGTACAATTATTTTACTTCTTTATTTTTCACACTCCATAGAGCTGGATGGGGAGTACAGTGGGTGCTTGATGAACATTATGAATCAACCATGTATTAATAAGATGTTGATTATTGCCAACATTACTCATTGCCTAGTTTCTCCACCCTTAGATAGAGTGCTATAGAAATCAGAGCAAGGTGTGGTAGGTGTAGTGAGGCTTTTCCAATAAAAAAGTTATAGCTTATATAATCTCGTCATTAAACTCTTTGACCTAAGATAACATTTGAAAGAGTAGCGATTGCCAGTAAGTCAAAGTCCTGTGTCTGACTTTCAAGGAATTGAGCTCAGGAGAAACAAGTTAGATTCCTATCAACAAATGGCTTGGACACTAGTTCTTGTAGTCATAAACATTTATTTAGTACTCTTTATGAGCCAGGCAATGGGCAGACACTGTGGATGCAACACTCAAAAAGCCAGATGTGTACAAGGAACATAATAAACATGTCCTAAAATGGTGTTCTTTGTTTGCCTGAATGTTCCAAACAAAGACCTTCTGTGGAGAGACAAAAAAGGCCATCTTGATTACTGCAACAATTGTGTCATCCTTGAGTAACCACTTTCAAAGGAGCATTGTGAGCTCTCACTTGTCGAGTGTGTTTGTATTCTAATTCTCAGTTGAATCAAAACTATCATCTACCTCTGGGAGTAAGAGCTTCCTATTTCTTCAGAAAGCCTGTGTGAGGCCAGAAGCCCTTTGTTAAAATTGGCGTTTATTATTATTGTCTTTTGTTTTAACCATGAGAACTTTTCAGTCTAAACTTGACCTAATCACCTCCATTGTTGCTGAGTTGATTCCAACCCCTAGTGCCTCTTAGACGCTATAGAATTTTTGCAAATAACCCAGGTGTGAACCATACATATTTTGATTAATTCAAACTTAGCGGTGATTCCCAAAGCCAAACTCACTGCCTTCGAGTCAATTCTTACTCATAGGGACCCTGTAGGACAGGATAGAACTGGCCCTGTGAGTTTCTGAGACGAACTCTTTACCAGAGTCGGAAGTCTCATCTTTTTCCTGCACAGTACATGGTGTTTTGAACTATTGTTCTCAACTGAGAACCCACTAAAACACCAGGAGTCCTCTCAGGTAAGATTAAGGATTTGAATATTTAATATTTAATAAAATTAAAAGAAAGTGGCACAATTGATTAAGTACTTGACTGCTATCCAAAGGGCTGGTTGTTTGAATTCCCCCAAAAGTACTTTGGAAGAAAGGCCTGGCAAAAATGCTTCTGAAAGTTTCTACACAGCCTTGTAAACAATATGGAACATTTCTCCTGGACACAGAGGGGGTGGCCATGACTTTGAATCAACTTGATGAATGGTTTGTTTTTGATTTTCTGATAAGAGGACAAGAAGTAAGGCTGGCAATGTAAATTTAGTAATGAACATAAAAGAAAAATTCAGTCTTTAAAGAGCCACAATCATAAGAGCATGGGAATGTGGGAAGAGACTTATGAAACTGGAGAGCATAAGTCATTTTGATCATGTTTTAAGTCAAAGGGGATATGAAATAAAGGCAATATAGGGAGTTGGGAACTGCAACATGACACGCAAAGAGGAGGAAACATTCCTGTTAAAACATGGAACTTTGAATACAAAATGAGACGATGGTGATTTTTGAAAATCATTTTATTGGGAGTTCATACAATTCTTATCACAATACATATATACATTCATACATACATATATTGTGTCAAGAACATTTGTACATTTGTTGCCATCATTGTTCTCAAAATATTTTCTTTCTACTGGAACCCTGGGTATCAGTTCCTCATGTTCCCCTTCCTCCCTCACCTTTCTTTCCTCATGAACCCTTGATAATTTATGCATCATTATTATTTTTTCATGTTGTACACTGTTCAATGTCTCTTTTCACTCACTCTTCTGTTGTCTGTACCCCAGGGAGTGGGTTATAGATAGATCATTATTATCAGTTCTCCTTTCTCCTCCACCTTCCTCTTCCCATCCTGGTATCTTTATTCTCTTTATTAGTCCTGAGAGCTTTATCTGTCCTGGATTCCTTTATCTGCCCAGTGTATATCCTCTGGTCTAGCCAGATTTATAATGTAGAATTTGGATCATGATTGATAATGGGGTAGGGGGAGGAAGCATTAAAGAGCTACAGAAAGTTGTATGTTTCATTGGTGCTAATTGCACCCTGACTGGCTTGTCTCCTCCCCAGGATTCTCTGTAAGAGGGTGGAGAGGATGATCATTTAAAAAAATAACTTTCAGTGTATTTTTGTTCCTGATTACAAAAATGTTACAGAGAAACAATGTGCCTTTTCTTCCACTTTATTCAATATCAACTTTATTCAATAACAACTTCTTTACTTAAACTAAAAAACCATAGAGGATTCTTGAGGGGATGGCAACAAAGGAACAGGGGTGTAAAAGACTGAGGATCGGGTGGAGAGTCAGCGAATGTCTTGACTGGGCTCCTGAAGTTGCTGGCGGCTCGGAGCGGCAGCTGTTGGCCATCAGGTGGATCTTGAAACCACAGATCCTGGGTACAAACTGGCTGGCAGGCCTCTTGGGTCAGTACTTGGGGTGCACCAGAAAGAGCATGTGAGGGAAGCCAGTACCGAAGTAGGCGCCGTCCACGTGGTGATGCATGGATGGCGTGGGTGTGTAAACATACACGCACGTGGGACAGTAGAGTTTCACCATGGCCTTGCCTGGGAAGCGTCGGTTCTCACAGTTTGTAGGGGGACAGCAGCCAAAGTCTACCTATTGGTACTTTTTCAACATCTGGGTGATGCCACAGTTGGTGAGGGTGTGTGGGCGTGGATCAATTCCTACATCTCTGCCGCCTGCTCAATCACACACACATATGCACATGCACACACACATGATTTGCAATCCTACATTCAGTGATCATCAGTTTACTACTCTATTACTTGCTTTTGACCATTTAAGACACTTGAAAGAATGAATAGTCATACATCTAGGTTGAAAGTATTTTCAAGTAAAATCGATACATAAAATATAAAGGTCTAGGATGAATTTACTATTTGCAAATATTAACATATAGGGAATTGAAGGAGGAACTCTTTTTAGATGAAGTTATAAAACTCATTGTCATAGAGCAGATCCCTATAGGGACCCTATAGGAGAGTTAGTCTTATGGCTTTCTAAGACTATAAATCTTAATGAGAATAGAAAGCCTCCACTTTTTCCCATAAAGTGGCTCGTGGTTTTGAACTTCTGACCCTGATGTATAATGCATAATCTGCTATGCCACCAGAGCTCATTAGGTCAAACTATAGCTATTCTGAAAAGCTTTAGTAAAAGATAAAGACCAAGGATTGATAAACTAGAAATCTGGAGCCAAATATGATTATTTTGTAAATAAAGTTATATTGACAGAAAGCCATATTCATTTGTTTATGCATTGTCTATGACGACGATTACTCTCATACAATAACCTTCTGAATCTAAAAGGCTGAAATATTTGTTAAAGACTTTTGAATATGTAGCCTACCCCCCAGGGAGACAAGTAACAGAAATTTGGATGAAAGAAGTCAACAGACAGGGTAAGACATGAAATAACAACAATTATAATATAATTTATCAACGACATATAAAGGGGGGAGGGAGGAGAAAGAAGAGGAGCTGATACCAAGGGACCAAGTAGAAAGAAAATGTTTTGAAATGTTGATGGCAACATGTGTTTCAGTATGCTTAATACAACTGAATGATAGATTGTTCTAAGATTTGAAAAATTCCCCCGATAAAATGATTAATTAAAAAAAAAAGGTTTGTGAATGTCTGTTATTGACCAGCGGTTCCCAAATTTTGATCTACAGTACGTTAGTTTCCCATGAAATGGCAATAAACATTCCTGAAATAAGGGTCCTGTCTTAAATAAGCTTGGAAAATGCTGGATTACACAGAATGGACCAGGTTTCATTACAGCTGAACATCTAATAGCCTTTAGCATGTAATGCTTGCTGGTAATTGACAAGAGCAGGATATTTATTAAGTGCAGCATTTTTAAACTTCATTTGGTCATAGAATAATCCCCTCTACCCACTTCCCTCAATGTCTATTAACATCACATAGTTTGGAAAATCTTAAATTAGTCTGTTTGGGAGGTTTTGCCAAAGTCATAAACTGGCATATATTTGGGGCCATGATGCTTAATTCTAGGATATCTGTCTACGTAGAAAGATTGCTTGGTTCCAGATGTCAGCAAACCCCCACTCTCTGCTGGTGAGTCACTTTGTCCGTCTCTGCAAAAGGAGCTTTAACCTGCAGCAAATGCTCCAGACCCACAATGCAAAGATGGAGTCAGGGGGCTACATGGATAAGGCCTCTGCAGCGGTAACTGTGGCGAATGAAGCAATCCGATTTCTGACTCTGGAATGCAGTTTTCAGGGTCACAGACATGCTGAGCACTTCTGCTTTCATGGTCTCTGCCAGCCATAAAAAGGTAATAAATGTTATAGGCATCTTTTATAACTGCCTTGGTATAAAGATATAATAACCTGTGCTAAATGCATTCTTTTTTTACTGAAAATATTAAAATTACAATACTCTGTGTCCCCTAAAAGTATTGCACTGTACCTAAAAAGACTAGTGGTGCTGCTAGGCTGGACTAACTGAAAGGTCAGAAGTTCAAACCCACAAGCAACTCTGGGGAAGAAAGATGAGGCTATCTGCCCCCAGAAAGATTTGCAGCCCCAGAAAGCCTCTATGTGATCACTGTAAATCCAAATTGATTCATGGCAGTGGGTTTGGCTTTTCTGTACTGTGCCTGGGGCGCCTGAGAGACACGTCACCCCTGAGAGTTGCTAGGACATAGCTTCTCTCTAACCTCCTTGAAGAAGCTGCTATTGTGCCTTTATCTGTTTCGCAGTCAGTTCCCACTCTAGACTCCCACATGTGCATAGGACAGCTCCTTAGGAGAGTCTGCAAGGCGATGACCTTCTAGAAACATATGACTGGGCCAGTTTTCCAAAGTACCTGTGAGTGAGCTCCACCTGCCAAGCTTTTGTTATGCACCTAAGCGTCTGCATCAAATACCCTGGGAACTCACAGAGCTGACTAATCTTTTAGACATTTTAATCTCTTTAGGGAGCCCCTGGATGGTTCAAAGCTTTAGTGCACTAATCGGTTAAGCAGAGGGTTGGAACTTTGAGTCCGTCCATAGAGAGATGCCTCAGAAGAAAGCTGTGGCAATAAGCTTCTGAAAAAAATTGGTCATGGAAAAGCCTCTGAAGCATGGTTCTGTCCTGACACAAAGCTGGACAGAACTTGGTTTTCTTTTAGTCCTCTGGTAACTTTCTGGATAGTGAGACCCTAACTTACATACTTTGTACTCCCCTCTTTTTTTTTTTTTTTTGCAGTTTCTAAACATTTGCATATATCACATGTGTTCAATAATGTCTGTAAGAAGTCCTGGTGGCATAGTGGACTATATGCCGGGCTGCTATCTGTGATGTCAACAGTTCATATCCACTGGCTTTTCCACAGGAAAAGGTGAGACTGTCAATATAAGCCAATATGAGTCAGAATCAACTCAATATCTGTTGAATGAATGAATAGATGATTCACCTCAGGGTGGTAAAAGAGAGGATAAAAGGAATAAGTGCACCAAAAACCTATTAGATGTGTTTTGAAGTGCTTTCCAAATGTCTACAAATTACCAAACTGTATCTAACTATCACCATATGGTAGAAAGAACTATTTACTTGAAGTCTGCATTCTTTCTGAGTAGAAATGCAGCAAAATATTTCAGCTTTGTGTCTCAACTAATAAGAAAAAATATTAATTGAATTGAGGAAACTCTATACCTAGTTGCAATCAGAAGTTCAGAAAATGCTTAAAACATATGTAAACGTTAAGTTGTGAAATACCTAGAAGTTCCAGAGTTATTTCACAAGATCATTGAAAAATTAATATTTCTCAAATGTGAGTCATATTAAATATAAAATACATTACATGCCTATAAACAATGGTTGCTAGATCCCTTCTAATAGCAGAACAAAAATCCATTGAAGTCATGTAATTCTATTTTCTCCTAACGAATAGCTTTCTTTGAAGATTACTCTTATCTATTTTATGATATATCCTTTGACGGGTCATATTTTTGTCAGGAAGTTTGTTCAATTCCTTGTACAACTAGCAGGAAAGAGGTGGTCCAGTCACATGTAGACAGCAATGCTCACATTTTCTATTCAAGACTGCATAGAAAATCTTTACACACAATTTACAAAACAAGTATGAAGATTACCAGCCATTTAGTATTTCATCAGCGGTGAGAGACACAGTTGTAATTATTAGTTGCGGTCAAGTCAATGTTGCCCGATTACAATTCCATGTGTGTGGCACAGAACTGCTCCATGGGTTTTGAAGGCTATCACCTTTCAGAAGTCCCCAATAGTAGTTGAACTCTTAACCATTGGTGACACCCAAGGATTCTAGTTTATCTGTACTAGGTTCTGATCAAATGAAAAACAACACGTCACCACAAAAAGGAAGGTTGATTCCATCGTCTCTCTAGAAATACAGAATTTAATACACATTTCTATAATTTTGCCCACTGGAATAATACATAACAACTCAGGATCAGATCTGTATTAGTCTCAAAATTCCCTGCCATTCAGCCAGTTAGGACCCTGCAGGACAGAGTAGAACTACCTCTGCAGGTGGGTTTCTGAGACTGTACTTTTTTTTAAAAGAATACATTTGTTGAACCAGACTTCACATAGCATACAATTTAATCATTCAATCATACAAAGGAGAGTTGTGCAATCATCACCACAGTCATTTTCAGAATATTTTCTTCTTGTACTCATTCTTAGCTCATTTCCTGCCAAACCTCCCCTACCATTCCCCTAGGTAATTATTAATCCAGTTATGATCTCTAGAGGTTTACCTACTCTATATTTCATATCCAGAAAATCAACACAAATAAAGGTAAAACAAAAGCAAGAACAGCGAAAAATGACCAGACTAACAGAGAAAAACCTAAAAGCAAGTAAAAAATATTAAAAGCTGAAACCTTAAACTGGGGTCAAAAGAGAGATCAGAGATGTATATGTTACATATTTTTCTTCTTGCCTACATTGTTTCTGCTGAGAAGTTTGACCTTATCATTAATGATTTTCCTTTGTAGGTGACTGTTATTTTTTCCTGTAGCTGCCCTTAGGATTCAATCATTCCCCTTGAAATTAGAGAACTTGATTGTTATGCTGTGATGCTTTTCTTATGGGGTCTATCCTGTTTGGGTTCTCTCACATTCTTGAGTAGTTATTTTTTCCTCATTTTCACGTTGGGGAAATTTTCTTCTCTGATTTCTTGTATTATTTCCTCGGTGGATTTTTTTTGGTTTATTCTTGCTCTAGGGTCCCTGCGAGACATAGTTTGTTTTTCTTGATAGTGTCCCACATCATTCTCAGGCTTTTTATGCATTCGTTCACTTTTGTGTTGAGTGTTTCTCTCATTGATTGTAGTCAGAATGATTGTCTTTGAACTCACTAATTTGATTTTCTTTTTGTTCCATTCTATTTCTCAGATGTTTTGCTATGTTGCCCAATTCTGTGATCTTATTGTTTAATCTTAGGGATTAATTTTGGCTTTAATAGTTTAGTTTTTCAATTTCTTTCATTATTGTCATGAATGTTTCCAAATCCCTTAAAAAGACCTAAACATCATTCTATATTTTGTTTTTCATAGTTAATGAGTACATAGATTTTCTGAGTACATTAGTCAGATTAGATGATGTTTTATTGTTTGGGGATTATTTTCCTTGATATTTTGGGGGGTTTACTGTGGTTGATTGCTGTTTCCTAGCATAGTGGTATAGAAATTAGTGCTATGTGAACTGCTGAGTCATAGAGAAGTAATTGGCTGTCTAGTGATGTTTATGGTGGTGAAATAAAGAAAAAGAGTGAGATGAGGAAGTGGGAAATGTTAAGACAGGGGTAAAGAAGTCAAAAAATAAAATAAAAGCAGTAACTGGAAAGACAACAGATTTATAAAAGCTATAGAAATATGTATCCCAAGAGATAATTCTGTGTCAGAATTGATAACTTTTGCATAAATATATTTCTAAGGAAACAGGGAAAGAGCAGGAAAAGGGAATGTTTGGCTATGCAGGGAAGTGAAGGAGTGACAAGAGAGACTAAAGATGTGGGTGTGGCTTGTGGGTGAGTGCTGGCATTCCTTGGCCATGACATTGTTAATATGAGTGGGTCTGTGTATGCAGAGGTGAAAAGGGGACGGAGGAAAGACTTATCTGGATGGTATGCAGGGAAATGTAGGAGCACCTGTTTTGCCTGTGGGAATGCTTAGTCTCAGGAGAGCAAGTTGTAATGACAGAGGAATTTAGGGAGAAATAGGGAAAAAGAAAAAAAAAAGAATTACCATAGAACTAAAGTACAAAACCTTAAGGAAAAAAAATAAAGTAAAAAACAAAACCACTTTGTTGGTCCATATTTCTGATACTTTGGTAGTGTTCTTGTATACATATTTGTGTCACATGGGGGTGGGGGAGTTGGGGCACATTTGGGAGTAGGGCACTGGAGAACAAAATATAAAAGGAGGAGTGGAAAAACAAAATTAAAAAATACGCCAATATGTTTAGCTTGGATACTAAGAACACACCAACGCACATCCAATTTGCTATCCATTCAGGGCCTCCAGAGGCCAGCAAAGTAAGAAGTTTGGTTGGCTGGGTCACCACCGAGGTTGAGAAAAGTCAGCTATGCTGGGAAAAAGCAGGACTCACAGGAGAGGGTCATGCCACAGGTCGATAGTAGTCTGTTGGCAGACATTGCTATTCTCCACTCTGGAAAATGTTGGTTTACATAATTTGAGTCGATTTTTCTCACTGCCAGGAAGTTCAGAATATCCCTTTTTGGGTAGCTGCTGAGCAGATCTTCCTGTGCTTGTTGTCTGGCAGTCCTGGCATTGCAAATCTTTATGAGGATAGAAAGCTTCATCTTTCTTCCATAGGGCAGCCAGTGGTCTGGGATGCCTGTTTTACTGTTTAGCCACCAACTTATGATTCACTTCGCCACCTAGGCTCCCTGTCAATCTAGCGCTGTCATTAAAAGGACCACAAACTTGGGGGCTTAGTTTATAAAAATGACTGTTTTTTTACACCTATATTGGCCAAAGTCTAACTTTAGGATGTCTTCAATTCCGTGCTTCCCCAGAAAGCTCTGATGGAAGATTTTTCTTGTTCTTTCCAGTTCCTGGAAGCTCTGGCATATCTTAGTTTGTGGAAACATAATTCTAATCTGCCTCCATCCTTACAGGGTATTCTCTCTGTGTGTCCAGTCCTCATCCTTTTTCATACATGGACACCAGTCATATAGAATTAGTGACTACTGTACTCCAGTCTGACCTCATGTTAATTAAACTAATTTTAATGGCAAAGACCCTACTTCCTAGTAACCTTGCATTCAAATGTACTGGGAGTTAGACTTTTAATGTACCTTGAGGGGGGGCATCACTCAATTTGTTATAGGCAAAGAGGAAGCTTTATGCTCTCATCTTTATGAGAGCCTCAGAGACCCACAGGGGCTGTCCCTCCCTGTCCGATAGGTTTTCTGTGAGTTGGAATTGACTATGGTGGTGATTCATTGTATAAAACAAACAGGCTACACACTACTGAATTATAAAAATGGATACATCTACTACGATTATTCATTGTGAGGGTGGACAGATGTGAATACCATGGAAATTTGCTCAGTCTTCTCCACAAATCTCTTGCCTTCTTTGCCATTCTCTTTACTTACAAGAGGAGAGAAGAAGAGCTACTCTGACTCTTCATTGGCAATGCCCTTTCCCAACACCCTCCTTCCTTCGCTGTGTTCCCCTCCATTCTTGGCAAAGGAGGAAGACCTACGTAACAGTAAATGCTGACTGTCGCTCTGCAGTGCATTTGACTTTCTCTGCAAAATGTCATTTCATAAAAAGTCCTCTTATTTCAGGATTATTTATATCTCTATATAACAGGAAAAATGGATTTTAGATGTAGTCATCGCTCATTTTATTGTTCCTCCCTTCATTCTCATGTCTATATTCTTAGTCTTTTGCACCAATTGAAAAATTATGGCCACCTTGCATGGACTAAGTCTATCTGTACCATCTTTCTTACAGCATGCGCTGGTATGGTGTGTTATGCTTTGGACTGCTAACCACACCATATCACCAGCTGCTTTGTGTGAGAAAGGCAAGGTCTTCTGCTCTATAAAGAATTATAGTCTCAAAAGAAAACAAAGCGATAACAACAACAACAATAACAAAAAACCAATGTTCAGAAAAAACATGCAAATAAGAAAAAAATAACAAAATAAAAACCTGTGTGGTTCAAGGTCTGCTTGTTGACCTCCAGAGTATCCCCTGGTTGAGTCAGATGGGTGCCACACACTGGTCCCAAAGCAGATCCTTGGCACTCCATGCTCTGCTGCACACCCTTAGTGTTTTGTCTAGGTGTGGTAGAGTCAGACCTGGTACAATCCCAACCCTGCTTCTCCATTGGTCAGCAAGGGATACCATGTTTCATAAAGGGGCCAGCCATATGGTCCTCTCTGTGCAATGGCTGTTCTGAATGGGATATCATCCTTAAGGCTCGGTGGGCCAAGATACACTCCACTCTCTCTTGCTCCCCCTTCACTTGTTCTTCTGTGCTCTGGTCAGACATGACCCTCTCCCTGAGCTGCAGCTTCAGTGCTATCCTGCAAAGTAAACTCCCCTGGGGAGAGGGGTGGTTTTCCATGTAGTTGGGATTGCAGCTGGGCCCTCAGACTCCTCCACTGGCTCCCCGCTCCATGCCATCACATTGCATTCACACGATACAGCATCTGGGGACTTAAAATCTTGAAGGTAAACAAGCGACCATCTACCTCAGAAGCAACAGAGCCCACAGCCTGTGTGACCATGAGGTGTTGAAGGGATCATGTATCATGTATCAAAGAATAAAAAACATATGTCATTATAAGTGGGAACCCATCTACAGGTGAAGTGACATCCTCTTACAGAAGGGTTGCAGGGAAGAGATGAGTCAGTCAGGGTCCAATGTAGCAATGTTGAAAGATGCAATTTTCCTCCACTTCTTAAATGCCTCCTGCCCACCACTATCATGATCCCAATTCTACCTTACAAATCTTGTTAGACCTGAGGGTGTACACTGGAGGCGGAAACATGGGGAATCCAGGACAGATGATCCCTTCAGGACCAGTGGTGAGAGTGGTGATACTGGGAGGGTGGAGGAAAGGTTGGGTAGAAAGGGGGAACTGAGTACATGGATCTACATATGGCCTCCTCCCTGGGGTATGGACAACAGGGAAGTGGGTGAAGGAAGACATTGGACAGTGTAGGATATGACAAAATAATAATAATTTATAGATTATTGAGGGTTCATGGGGGAGGAGGGTGTGGGGAAGGAGGGAAAATATGAAGAGCTGATACCAGGGGCTTAAGTGGAAAGAAAATATTTTGAGAATGATGGTGGCTACAAGTGTAAAATGTGCTATGCATACTATGGATGTATGTGTGGACTGTGATGGGAGTTGTATGAGCCCCCAATAAAATGGTTAAAAAGAAAAGAATTATATTCTCAGAACACTACAAGGGCAATTCTCCCCTCCCTTCCATGATCCCTCTGAGTCAGAACTGAGTTGAGTTCAAAATTGAATTTCAATTTTGAGTCACATTTTGATATTTCTCATATTTCAAAAAATATAATAATTTTTACACTTAATGGAATGCAACCCCATTATTATTTAAGTCAATTCTGACTGATAGCAAGCCTATTCGAGCTTTCTGAGTCTGTAATCCTTTATGGGAGCAGATAGCCTCAGAGTGGCTGGGGAGTCTGAATTGACAACTGTGCTATTTGAAGTCCAATGCGCCCCTGATGGTGCCATGGAGACTCCTGGGCCTTCCACATAAAACATTACAGGTAAGCATTGTACCACAGAGCCATCCTCTTAAACACATTACCATCTCAGTTTTCAAAGAGAAGTCACTGGCTTGGCTCTCTTTAAAGAAGGCAAGTTTGCTTTGAAGTGCACAAGGAGGACCTCACTGAAATGCACTCTTGATGTTGAAAACCATGCTTGATAAGAGCAGGTATCCTAATTGGATCCTTGACCCGGCAATCAAGATGATCTGAATAAAGGCTGAGGAGTTTTTGTTTTTTCTCTTGAGGCAACAGCTTGTACTTTGTCATGGAAAAAATGAGAACAATCAGAATGTTTTCTAGATTAGATAGCAGGTGTTGGAATACGGAAGACGTCTCTCTTCTGGCAGACTGATTATTTTTCCAATATTAAGCACAGTGCAAAGTTACTGGTCTAGAATCCCCGCCTTCCTTGGTGCCAGGTTGCTTTGCCTGAAAACTCCTGGAACCTGAAGCACCACTTGGATGCCAGACTCAGGATATGGGCAAAGCTCCGTTTCAAAGTCTGTCTGTAATGAGGCCGGAAGAAATAACTTCTAGGAAGGTCTAAAGTCCTTCAAAGGCCATATCTGAATAGCTCTCAACTGTAAGAACTGTAAGAAACTATCATTTACTTCTGTTCTTCTCCTTAATTTGATCAGCCAGGAATCCTGGCCTTACATTGTAGCCCATTTTAAATTTAATTGGTAGACAACAAAATGTAGTTTGAACTCAGATGTAGCTGGCTTGAGTGTATCTCTGGGGTCTTCACTGATTGTATACCCTTTTCTATGGGGGTGATAACTTTTAGACTCCCTGCATTTTTCTATAAGACGAAGCTTTGGGTCTGTCTTTTAGATGAATGTTGAACATGGGACTAATCAGAGAAATGAAAATTTGCTGGACTCAGGATTTTGTGTTGCAGGTTTAGTAGGTCTAGTAGGTTTTCCAAGCTTAGTTCCTGATAAGGATTAGCTGGGCTAATGTTAAGGTCAACAGATCAGTCCACTCTGTAGGAAAAAGACAACTTTCTCTACTTCTGTACAACAGGGAAGGAGCCCTGAGGGCATAGTGGACCCGGTAGGGCTACAATCAGAAGGGTCAACAGTTTGAAAGCACCAGCACTTCTGAGAAAGATGAGGTTTTCGACTTCTGTAAGCAGTTAGTGTCTTGGAAACTCACAGGGCGATGCTACTGTATCTCATAGGGTCACTGCACTCCACTCGATGACCATGAGTTTGAGTCAAAATGCACAGCCTCCGAAAACCATACGAGTGGGGACCCCTGTAAAGACTTACAGCCTCAAAGATTCTATCTGCAAATTCTATGAGTCAAAATTGATCCCATAATAGTGGATTTGATGCTGTGCTGGGGGTACCGTGCTTAGGTATTCTGTGCCTCATGAAAAGGGGGTGCTGTGCTGTCACTCCTCCAGCAGTTTCACAGGGGATGAGATCTGGTGATCTGCTCTAATAAATATCCAAGCCACAGCAGACCTGTGGTTGTGCAGTGGAGTCTGACTCATCGTCACCTCAAACAATAAACTAGCACTTCCTCCTAAGCTACCCTAGGCTGTCATCTTGCTGGAAGTAGCTTGCCACATCCTACTCTGGCGGTGGAGTGCTGGTGGGTTCTTAATTCCAATCTTGAGGCCAGCAGCAATGCATGTAACTGTAACTGCCTACCATGCCATCAACACCTTCTTGTTTTCAAGATGGGGGGTGGGGAGAAGGGCCCTACCCTGCATGAAGTCCTTTGTCAGGAAGTGGCATCTCCTGAATGCAAGGGCCTCATAGCATGAAACTTTTCAAAGCCAAGAAAAGAAAAACTTTTAAACCTGAGATTGGAGGGATGGGGGAAGAGATATAAAAGCTACAAAACACCCCCCCCCCATTTAAAAATAAGATCACTTCAGAATGAAACTGATCATTTAAAAAGCAAAACTGTAAGACTTATTTTGCAATTTGAACAAGAATGTCACGGGAGTATTTAGGTCAAGATGTGGGGAGGTTCATTCACAGGTGTGTTGTGATGTGATAGGTTTCCCAGAGTACCTGAGACCAGGAGCCTTTCAACCTCATTCATAACTCCAAACCATTTTGTTTCCATGGAATTGATTCAGATACATAGCAAGTCTAGATTTTGGGTTTCAGAGGCTGCCATGTCTTCCTTCAGGGGGATGTCTGAAGGTAGTAAGCGCTCTGATCATTCTGCTGTCAGTCAAGTGCGTCACCACGGTGCCACCAAGACAACATCTGCACAGCTCTGAGGCCACTCACTGCCTATGGAAAGGAAGCACTGGATGCTGGCAGGGATGAAATGCACACTCCCTCCACCTCACACCCTGGGCCCAATGGGTCTTTGTGGTGTACTTCTTAGCTAAGAGAAACTATTATCACCAGATTTGATAGTTTGCAGTTTCACAACTTTGATTTCGTGGGAGAATAATATCCTGAAACCCATACCATTGTGCAATGATGTCCAGGGACCCAGTGACATCTGGGTCGCTTGTCTTAAGTGGCTTGGCCTGGGCGACCTCAGAATCCAGTTTGGCAAGGCAAAAATGATCATTCTAATCCTGGTAGCAATGACCGAGCTCCTCACTCTGCTTCCCATGGGCTCTTCCCTTGCCTCTTTCAAAACTTGCAATTAATCCTGGCTATGAAGTCTTTTTTTTTTTAATTTTGTTGAGGGACCCATAATTTAAATGTATATCGGGAAACAACAGAGACAGAAACTAGGAACTTTGCCAGGCACCTGGGAACAACTCTTATATCACCACAGAATCTTTAAGTTGAAAGGATTTTTAGAAAATTTCCTGCTCAGCCCACACACTCTATGAAGGCAGGCAGGCAGGCTCGGAATAGAAGTGACTCCATTAAGGCCTTTGAGGTGATTTGTGGCCCAGGAGGGATTAAGGAGAAGACAGGTTCCTGACCTTGGCCCCGACCACACACAGACTGAATGTAGAAGGGACAAAAGAGACCACCTTGGGGAAGATATGCTTCTGCAAAGATTGGAAGAGAAGGAATCCTTGGAATTTCTTTGGAAACAGTGATTCAACACCAACTGTACAGAGTGTAAGATACCAGGACACAGCGAGGTGTGTGGGACTGAGAATTTACAGCCTGGCTGTTGACCAAAGACAAATAGACATGAAGCCTTTAGAGGCCTGTTGATTTGAACCATTACATTGGATATTGAAATCTATCCATCTGACCTACATTGTACACCTTATAGTTTACACAAACATGAAGCATAGGAAGCCTTCACTTAATGATATGAGTGTAAACCTACTGTGTATACAGACCTATTGTGTATACAGAACAGTTGGGCCGCTCCTTGCCGGGATTCTCCTAGGTAAACAGACTCCACACAAATCTCACTGACATGCAGAGACTAGGAAAAGCAGCTGCAGGTGTTAAAATGCCATTCTAGAAATGAAAAGCATTTTGTGTAATGAAATATTACCTCCCGCAATTTCTCTAAATTTAATTTAACTTAATTTCCCTTTAATTCCAGTCTTTCATTAATAAAAGCTATGAGTGGGTGAAACCCTTAAACCACTCCTCTTGAGAATCCAATGTTTGATAATGGATTGCACTTTAATTTTCAGAATCCCAGTAAAGAATTTTCAAAATGAAAAGCCTTCAAAGAGCTCTTAAAAAACTAGGATTAAAGATAATGGGATTCTTACAGGAATTTTGGGAGATGACCTTATTTGGCTCCTTTGAGGTAATTTCGAAAGTTAGAAGGTTTGTAATCTAATGCTTTATCAGCTGTTTTGTTTGCAATGGTTCTGCGTTCCTCCCAGGAAGTGTTAAATTTGTTTGGATGCCACGTTTTACCTTTTCCTAAAACGCATCTTTGGATTGCAGCATGGAAAAGAGCAAGTATTCTCAGCAGGGACATACTCTGACTTCGGAGTCCCCATCTGCTATTTAGGTGAGGACAATGTAATTCCATGTTACTCGCACTAACAGAGTGCTTTTCAGAGATGTTATTTCCAAGATACTGACAGAATGCCTGCAAACTCCTGGGCAAAGCTTTTGGAGGTGGATTTTCTTTAAAATGTTTTTTTAAAGTTTACAGCAAACCCACGTTATCTTTCTAAGTTTGGAGATGCCAGTTTATCCAAGATAAAGCGCTATAAATGGTGATTATCTATAGCATCTATTCCTTGTGCACCTAGACATGATTTTCCCACTCACCCCATCCTGGTTCCAGAGGACATTCTGATTTCTGCCCATTCCACTAATGTGTGGGGCTGATGTTACCTGTGTGCTTCCTTTCCAGGACACAGAGCAAAGCAGAGACCCTTGCTTTTCAGTCCCTTGATTCCAACTAACTTTGCTTCTATGGCACAATGGCTGTCCTCTTTGTATTTTACCAGGCAAAGTTTTTCTAACTTGCTAGGCCTTATAGCAATTTTAGTTTACTTCATAAACTCATAAGAAGTAATAGAATAATTATGTGGGGTTTAAAGGGATTTAAAACCTCAGCAGCCAACAAGTCAGTTCTGAATCCTAGCCATCCTTTGGAGGGCGGGGCAGAGCTGTTTCTGTGGGTTTTTGAGACGAACTTGGTACAGGAAGAGGAAGCCCCATCTCTCCCTTTGATGGATTTACGGTTTCCTTTGGGTTGCTCTTTGTAAACTTAATCTCAATTGCCCCATTCAAACCATGGAAATAACAATAATATTACTTAAAATGGTTCAAGGGACTATGCAATAAAATAACACGCACTGGAATTAGCACTGGAATGTTAGTTTTCATCTCTACAAATGAATGAGATAATTTTTTTCTATTGAAATCTAAGTTGGCTTATGTTCAGTCCTGGTTTGCACATTTCTAAATAACGCATTCTTTTTCCTCTCTTATAGACCCATGCAGCTGTGCATGGATACAGATGTGTAATATTTTCCTCCCTAACTGTCCATTACTATTTTCAGACTTGTTTTGGATATCATTTTCAACTATCATCAACAAAAAGACGTTCACAATTGCTTTTCATCTTAAGCTGAAAAGTCCACGAAGCTTACTTATAATGTAGTAAAAGAAAGTTAGTCATCAAATAAAATGAGATGATAACATCAAAAGAGATTTACTTCTATAAATTGTTTATAGCCTTGAAAAGAAAGGTAAACATGATTTGGTAGACCATGAGTACTGAAGCAAAAACGCTGCCATTTGTAGCACGGGTCATGTAGAATAAATGGAGTTTATCAGTTGACTCATAATCTGGAAAGATTTTCAGTTTTTCCTTTCCTGTAGTTTACTGCTTTCCCTAGAACACTTTCTGCTTTGTAGAGTGAAAAGGCTACTATGGCAACCAGTCAACTAAATGGACCCGGTTGCCAGGAAAGATACACGAAACAAATGCAAAACAAGGTAGACAAGAAGACAGGGGCTTCCCCAGTGGTGAAATTGCAAGATGTCAGGGGAAACATAAAAACACAAATACGAAGCAGCTCAGTGCAATGTTTTAATGTGCACAGTGACAGTGAGAGTAGTAAAATATGCATTTGTAAAAGGTAGAAATTGCATCCTTCCCTCCAACCCCCCATGCTTTTGTCAGAAAGTAGCAGTTTCTGACTGCTCAATAATTAACACCCATTGTGCATCAACTATGAGCCAGGAGTTTCACTTTTGTATTTGTGTGTAATTCTAACAACGACCTTCAAGATAAATATTAATTTACTAGCTTTACGACTAAACTCACCTTGATTAGCACCTATCTGGTCATTCTTTCACCATGTAGTTACCTCACTCATATTTTCCAATGAGTCCCCTTTATAGTAGCTAATGAATTTCTGAGGACTGAATAATCATAATGTTTGGAGTTTAGAGTCCATGCTCCCTACTGCTTTGTGCATTAAGAAAGGGGCTGTGTTTTGTTCGCTGGTCTATCCTAGAAGGCTACACTGCATTTGGCACGTAAATGGAACCCAGTGGAATGACTGGTTTAGCAGAAGACAAAGGTTTAATCAAATTGCTTTTGCTCTTCCTTATATAACACTGAAACCGTAACCAATATCATTTACACTCAGCAGTCTGCCTGGGATTTTTTTGCCCTAAAAGTGGAAAGGACTTGTATGCTTTCTACTCAGCAATATCAGTAGCATTAATAAAGTACTAACCTACTATTGGGTAATTTCAGGAATCTAGGAATGATATTTCCAATTGCATCATATGCATGTAAAAGTTGGATATTGAATAAGGAAGACCAAAGAAGAATCGACACATTCGAGTTTTGGTGCTGGTGAAGAATATTCAAAGTACCAAGGATTGCCAAAAGAACATACAGCTCTGTCTGGGAAGAAGTACAGCCAGAATGCCTGTTAGAAGTAATGATGACAACACTTTGTCTCATGTACTTTGGACAGGTTCTTAGGAGAGACCAGTCCCTCAAAAGGACATCAGGCTCGGTACAGTAGAAAGTCTGCAAAAGGAGAAAGACCAGTGAGGATGGGTTGACACCGTGGCTGCAACAATGGGTTCAAACATGAAGATAATTGTGGAGATAGCGCAGGGCTGGGCAGTATTGCATTCTGCTGCCCCAAACGGCGAGTGGGAGCGGTCTTGACAGCTCTGGCAATGGTGACAACATGATCAGTATTAAGGGATCTAAATAATTTAGGCATGCTATTTGTCTCCATTTTGAAGATACCAATATAAGTCGGTGTCTCGTCTAAATTATTATATGTTGTGTGATAATAAAGTGGTAGATGATGTTAATAACGTTTGTAAGAAATAAAAGTTGGGAGAGCTGTATCTCTTAAGTTCCAGTTATAAATGATCTTGCCCCAAATTTTCTCAATCACTTTCTCAGCACATTAGGCTGATTTAAATTTTTTTTTGAAAAGGTATCCCAATATTTGCTACACTTATTCATATATTAGTTATTTTTTTCTTTTTTCAGCTTTTAGAAGGAAGGTGATTTTTTGCCCTTAATGTTGCTCTTTTGTTTGCCATCACCTTGATTCTGCCTCATAGCAATCCTATCTCCCATGGAATGAAACGTTGCCCTGTCCTGTGCCAGCTTCACGATTGTTCAAATGCAATTGTTCAAATGCACCTTAGTTATCTAAGTGACATTTCTGATTGTCAATACTTTAAAGATGTCTTGTACAGATGACTTTCCAATGCAAATGTGTCATTTGATTTTTTGAAATTGTTAATTCCATGAGCATTCATTGTGGAGCCCAGCAAAACAAAATGCTTGACAACTTAAATCTTTTCTCTGCTTTCCACATGTTGTCTATTGGTTCAGTCGTGAGGATTTTTGTTTTCTTTACATTCATCTTAAGACATACTGATCCAAGTTTTTGATTTCCATCAGCTTCAAGTTCTTCTCTCTTTCAGCTAGTGATGTCAAGTCATCTGCGTAAGACAGGTTATTAAGAAGCTTTCCTTCTCCCCTGTTAATGCCCTTTTCCTATAGTTCAGGTCCTCTGATTATTTGTTCAACAGACACTAAATGATGCTGGTGGGAGAATATAACCCTGGATACACATACTTTTACTGATCTTAAATCACTTCCTCTATTCAAATGGCTGTCTCTTGTTCCAGGTCTAGGTTCACATAAGCACAATGAAATATTTTGGAATTTCCATTCTTCTCAATGTTATCTATAATGTCTTATGAGCTACACCAGGGGTGTTCAATACATCAATCACAATCTAATAGTGGATTGCAAATGTGGTGTGGGTAGATCACATGGCATTAAAAAAGTAGATGTAACTTATCATCAGTCCCATCAATTGATATGCAGCACAGCGAATCAGATGCAGTGTTTGGTGTCAAATGCATGCGCAAACAACAGTGCTAATTTCAGCAAAATTGACAAGCTAAGTCAAACACTTTCAAGACTTTTCTTTGCTCCAGCCAGTTGATGCATTCATGTTCTATCCTTTTCCGGTTGATTCCCTTGCATCAAAATTGCAACACTGTTTCACCTGATCCCTTCTGGACTGGAAGATGAGATTTTGACACCACAAGCCCACATTCAGCTGAAGTCTCAGGCACACAAACAGTTGTGGAACTTACTCATAAAGGAAAAGTGCACAACCATGAGAAAATATGCTACCTACTTTATTGCATTATTTGACTCTACTTATTTATGTGAATCAGCCTTTTCCCACATAAATATCATTAAACCCAAATACCATTCCACCATGACTAATGATCATTTGCAAGTGTGCTTGAGGCTGACTGTCAGCAGCTACTGTCTGGTCAATGCATCCCTGGCTCATTCCATTCAGTGTGAGTCATGGAATAAACTCAGATAATGACCCAAAATGTGCATAGTTAATTGTGTTGTTTTGTGAACTCATGTGATTATGCAAGGCACGTAAGCACACATTGTACATACAAGGAATTTTCAATGCATTTATGAAAAACTGTAGTAACTAAATGAAAATAAATATGTTTTGCATCTTGGTTGTTGGTAGGTCATTTTGACTTGATCATTTTATAAGTAGCTCGCATGCTGAGAAAGTATGAGTCTTTGTAAAATCAATACAGTGTAGTAAGAAAAAATGTTTGAGTGCATCATGACAACATAATTTTTGACTGCTTCATTTATTATAAGAATTTAGGTCATGCTGTGGTAACAAATACAAAATTTCAACATTTCTCATGTAAGGAAGTACTGTGGTTGAAAGACTTCACCACTCTAGGGAACTGCTATTTTATCATCAAGCTTCAGCAAGGAAGGTAAAAAGAGTAGGACCTACAGAAAGCCTTGATGCGAATCATATGTCCATTTTTTTGGGGGGGAGTGCATCACTGCCCTCTGGTGGTTGTGGGAGCTACCCAGCGCTGCTCCTGAGAGCCGCCGCTGGATTTGAACCACCAAGCCCACGGTCCGCAGTCCCGCACTCAACCGCTTACGCCACCGGGGCTCAGCCCAGATGCCCATTTCTTTGCCCATAAGTTATCTCATGGCCCTGCCCAACTCTAAGGAGAAATGAAAGAAGTGAAGTAGAATTCTAGGTGGTGACTATTGGCTATATCTATCACTACCACAATCTATGACCTCAGTTTTCATAGAAGGAGGGAGCATGATGATTGACAGGAATTCAGAGGAAAAACTTATAAGAAATCGTCAAGAAAGAAAATTAGGTGATGATGAGAAAAAAAAAATCAAAAGCTGAATTGACAAGGCTTGCTCCCATTCTGAGGTAGTAATAAAGTGCTCGTATAATCACTGTTCCCACAGGCTGGTTATTTAGCTAATTGTTCTTGTCCATGTGGATTATGTCTCATGGAAAGTCAACAGTCATTGCAGTTTCATATCTTGTACAGAATCAGATGAAGAAAAGCCTGCCTTTAAGTTGAGGTATGTATGTGTGACCAGCAAATGAAAATAAGAGACTGACGTGTCTCTAAACTTCCTCTCTCATTGCCATGTCCTTATGCCATTGAGGCAATTCCTACTCAGTGCAATCCTGTAGGACAGGATGAACGGCCCCCATGAGTTTCCGAAGCTGTAACTCTTAAAAGGATTGGAAAGCCTCATCTTTCTTTCGGTATTGTACTCTGTGATATACGATTTCTCTCTTTGTTTTTCTCTGTGGCTACTTCAAATCTCTTCCTTTTTAGGGTAAACACTTCAATGAAAAAAATATATATGTGTTTCATTATTTATCCTTAAATCCACAAATGGTAGACAGTGTACAATTCATATTTGTTCATTTACTGCTTGAAAGAGACAAGTTAGGAGGAGGAGGAGCTACAGCACTTCCAGCTAAAGATTCCTATTCCAAAGTGAATCCTTTGGGAAGTTATTGAAATACTGAAGTTGTCATTCATGTGGTTATTTGTGTAGTAGGCAAATCAAGTAGGAAGGTTGTCATTTATCTTTGTTGGTCTTTGGCAAGAATTACTCCATCGTTTTCTTTCCAGTTAGTAGTTTAGATTCCCAGCAATGGAACCTATTGCTGGCGGTCAATTAGTCATGAATTTATTTTTAATCTTCCCTCGTGAACAAGCACAAAATACGTGATAATTACCACTAACTAATATCTTTTAAACTCCTGTGTACCTGGTAAAGCATTTTGCAAAACAGAGACAAAATATAGTTTGAGTCTAAGACAGCTGACAAAGCAAACAAGGATCGTTACCTTTTTCTATATAAAAGTATCATAATTTTGTGTGGGAGTGATTTTATCCTTATCCTTAAGAAAAGTTATGAAAGAGACAGTCATAAAACATAAGAGCATAAAAATAACAGGAAAAAAATTTCAACTGTGCAAGTTTAACAATTAGGAATTACTGGGACCATGAGATGATAAAATCATTTGTTGAAGACCATTTTTGCTAACACACTATTACTTTTTTTCCTTTTGTCTGCTCATTTAGCAATGTAATTTCTC
The DNA here is from genome assembly GCA_004026705.1 of Nesogale talazaci. Lineage (NCBI taxonomy): Eukaryota > Metazoa > Chordata > Mammalia > Afrosoricida > Tenrecidae > Nesogale > Nesogale talazaci. Next base: position 62,081 of record PVJH01007295.1, read on the forward strand.
CTGAACTAATATCAGATACATTTGATAGCCAATGTGTAATTCTGAGGTTGTTTGATTCATCTAGAATCAGAGAAAATGAATGCTGCCTATTTTTTTTTAATGTATAGAAACACGCCTTTCACTCCCTATTTGGGAAAATCTCTATCTACTTGAAAAGAAATAGTTGAAAATATACCTCTACTTGATAGACTATGCATATTTGGTACTAATAATTGTGTTTGTGTATGGACATTTGCTGATTTTAACTTCTAAGAAAGCCCATGCACTCGGGTGTAAATAATTGGATAGTTAATATTTAACTCTTTTCTAATTTTTGAATAATTACTTTTGCAACCTTTGGACACTCGTTTAGTGATTGTGTGAGTAAGTGGATGATGAGAATGATGAACTCCAATTGCAATTATGAAACATGTCTCCTTTATAGCACGAATGATGGTTTCTTGGGCAAAAATGTCTGAAAAACATTAAGTATTCATTAAAAGACCACTGCTTATTAACAAACCCAATTAAAAAAATCTAAACAATTGTCCTAGTTCCACCCCATGAAAATAATGTCCCGCTGCTGCCAAATGCAGGTGGGAAATACTGCTGTTTTTTGTCTGTTGTGACAAAAAATGTGCTGTAGGCTCAGTCCCAGGAAGGGCGTACTATCCCATGGTTGGACAATTCCTGAAAATATCAGAAGGCATTACATTCACCAGCCCTAAGGGTAGCAGGAAAATGATGAATAAACGAATTCTCTTGCTTGGCTGACATAATAAAAAATTAGATTAGTATATACTTGTGTTTTGATATCTTTAAAAAATTAGAAACTTTTAGGTATATATTTTTATTTTATATGCAGCTGTGTTGAAGGTTCATACAGAACACAGTTTCTATTATTTCAGAATTATGACTAAAAACTGAAAGAACAAAGATCTGTGTGATGAAATAAAGATTGGCCCGCGGGGAGTAAGTGTGTGAATGTGAATGGGAGCACGTCTGGATTTCCCTTCTCTCTAGACTGGTGCTACTCTGCTTGCGTAGCTTGGCTCTGGTGTGTGGTGCTGAAGTCACGAACTTCACTTCTTTTCTTCTCCAATTAAGACGAGTGGGACCTACATATTCACTTCTAGTTCTCTTTGCCTGTAGAGAGTTGAGAGGTCATGCGGTGAGCACTGTAGAAAGACGGAGAGTTTGGCTGTGCCAACCTGGTTTGTATTTTGCTATTCCCCATAACATACTTTGGGTTTTCTTAAGGTTCTCAGAAGCCCAATTTTCTTACTTATTTGTATTTTCCATGTAAGAAAGGAGGACTCAGAGAACCTAAGCGATTGACTCCAGGTCACACAGGAGTCCTGGTGGTATAATGGTCACATGTTGGATTTTGAACCTTGAGGTCCGCAGTTTGACATCCCCAGCCATGCCTGTAGACAAAGCCACAGGGCAGTTTCACCCTGGCCCCCAGTGTCTGTGTGAGTGGACATTGAGGGCAGTGATAATTTGTTTATAAAATATGAGTAATAAGAATTGAAGTTTTGTGATGATTAAGTGAGGCAATATATGAACTATTTCTGACAGAGTGAGTTATATCTACTGGGAGTTATATTTGCTCATTCATTCATTTATTTACCCATTCCATTCACGTATATGACTTGTCTTGCTGCCATGCACAGGTGTTAGTGTACCAGTGAGTTAGACATACAGGTCTCCACCTTTCCTGTCGAGTCACGGATGAAGGTGACAGATAAACAGTGGGCTAACTAGGTTTCAAGTACTTTTTAAGTATTGTGGTGCTGACATGTGATGATAACTTACCTTTTGAAATATTTTGAATTGATTGGAGATAATATTTGTTATAATTTTATTGTCATTTATTAGTAGTTCTGTGTACTCTCATCATCTTCCCTGCCCCCATGTGTGGAGGTGGTGATATCACGCTAGCATATGTCCCCCAGGAGCGCCATATGTTGACCTAGTAAATGGTGTGCATTTAGTGAATGATAGTTGATACCTGTTTGATGATGATGATGATGATGATGATGATGATAGAGAGGATGCTGGAGAAGGAGAAATTCGCTTGAAGCGCTCTTACTTGCTAGGCAATCCCGGCAATGTTTTATGAAGACCTTGTACAATAAATGGCTACCACAAGGAAGCTGGAATATTCTATGTGTTTTCTGGTCTGCAAACCCTAATCATCACAAATAGATTATTTTATATCATCTCAGGACTATCATTGTATCCTGTACTTGTGAATGTGCAATTAGAATCATCAATATGGAATATATCTTTTAAAAAAGAGATTTCTAACTCATAAATAATTTATAAATACATGTGTTTTCAGGGAAGGGGAAAGGATTTCTGGGCTCTGAATACAACTTTCTGATAAGGGCAGGCCAGGTGGCCCTCCTTGGCTTTGGTATTTGTCACATCAAAGTTCTTGGTACACCCAAGCAGCAGGAACTAGAAAACCTGACACGAATACCACCCATTGCTCTAAATCTCCTTACTCTGAGGGCGTAGAAACTTTGTTGAGATCAATTTCTTTATTTTTGTCCCTTAAAAAAAATTATAAATAACTCTTTTCATTGCAGGCTCTTACACATCTTATAACAATTTACACATCAATTGCGTGAAGCTCTTTTGTACATTTGTTGCCTTTATCAATTTCAAGATATTTTCTTTCTGTTGGAGCCATGGGTATCAGTTCCTCTTTTTTGCCCTCTCTCCCCCATCCTTCTCCCCTCAGGGGACCCTGATAAATTATAAATTATTTTCATCTCTTACACCGACTGCTGTCTCCCTTTGTCCACGTTATTGTGGGAAGTAGGAGGCATTAGATAATTAGAGGAATGTTGTATATTCCGTCAGTGCTGTGTTGTACCTGGTTTTGTTGCGATCGTCTCATTATTAAGACCTTTGCAGCTTAAAATACTAAAGTGCTAGAATTTTCGCAAAGGATTTTAAAATCTAAGGAAGTTTCAGGGTAAAAGACGCAGGATCAGAATCCACTCCTAAAATGGAGGGACTGGTGTCATAGGCCTACCTGAAAAATTATGAATTCTTTGCTAACTTATTTTTACCAAGACTGTAAATTTAAAAAGCAAAACAAACAGCACCCCTTACAAAACAAACCACCTCACAAACAAATAAAAAAACTCAACTCAATGTCAACAAGTCAAGGCTGATTCCTATTGACCCTATTTTGGACAAAGTAGAACTGCTGTGGATTTCTGAAACTGTAAACTTTTTTATTTATTTAATTTAGTTTAATGAATCATTTTATTGGGGCCTCAAATATTTATGGAAGCAAAAAGCCTGATCTTTTTCCCATGGACTGGCTGATGGTTTCAAACTATGGACCTTGCAGTTAGCAGTCCAATGAGTTATCCCTGTCTTACCTGGGAGCTTCCCCCCACTATCCTATTGCCCCCAAAAGTATGAGGAGAGATTCTTTGGCACAGAAAATCATTAATTAAATTAAATATTGTTTTCTGAAAGTCACAACGGGTTCTCTATTGTTCACACCTTTCAGATTGGCACCATTTGGCAGAGATTTCTGTGGTTTTTTTTCCTGCTATTGAGTTTTATACTTGATTATTTTTCAGGATTTTTCAACTATTAGAATATCAGAAGCTAAGAGATACATTTACCAGCATTTAAAAAAATTCCTTTATTTTCGAAAATTTCAAACATCCCAGAGTATGTTTGGTGACTTCCTATGTACTCATGATGAAAAATCAACAAATATACACTGATAAATAATATTGCAAGGACAGTAAATTATTTAATGGGACTCTTCTAGCCAAAGACTCTACTTCCCACCAAAGAACCTTTTCCTTGTGTGAACTTGATTTGGATCTTGATTTTTTAAAAGTGTAATAGAAATGGTTATTTGAACACTTCAATAGTGAAGAATTATTTTGATCTCGGAATGGGGGAAGATAGTGATAGAATCCACCTGTTAGTAATTGTGAACAGGATTCTCTGGAGTCCTCGTCTGCTGTGTACAAAATGAGCCCTCTGAGAAGCAGGAAGGGAAATCTCATTAGCAGCGAGATTTGAGAGTGGAGAGCATCCTCTGCACCCAAGAGTGTAGTGCAGTGAGCCTCCTGGAGGTTCACCATCAGAGGAACAGCAGCAGAACTAGAAGCCAGAACATCACCCTTCGCAAGCACGGAGAAAGAAAAGCTGAGTGCTTTTGTGCAGAAGCCTTATTTCCAGGATGCCTTTGGGTATGTAACTGGTTAAATTGAATTTGCAGACCCATGGAAGTGGAGCTGAGTGCCTTTGAGCTGAGGCTTACAGTGGAGTGGAATGTCCCTTGTGCATTTATTAGCAGAGAAGCTCAGTATCAGCAGACAGAACATATCATCAATTGTCCATTTATAAACTCAGGATAAAGCTGAAGAAAATGAAAACAAGTCCACAAAAGGCAAAATATGACTTTCAGTTTCTCCTACCTGAATTTCAACATCTTAAGGACTTACTTGTTGCATTGAAAGAAGACATGGTGTACTGGGAATGAACTTCAAGACTATCATTCATGAAGAAATCAAATGGTCATTAAAGTACAACAAAGAAATAAAAGACCAGGGTGGATGTCAAAAAGAGATTCTGAAACTTGCTCTTAATCGTAGAGTAGCTGAAGCAAATGGAAAAACATATGGAGTCAAGGTACTTAATAGATAATTTCAAACAGCAGCTCAATAAGACAAAGCCAAATATCATAATGAAATATACAAAGACCAAAATTATTAAACTCGAAGGGAAGAACATGCTCAGTAAAACTAAAACAATTAAAAAATTCAAGCTATGAGTTGTAATCTTTAACGATTCTAGGGCAAAACATTGAATGATACAGGAAGCATCCAAAGGAGATGAAAAGAATACACAGTGGTCACTGTACCAAAAGAACTAGCTAACTATTTCACAAGGTGGTATATGGGCAAGAACCAATGGCACTGAAGGAAGAAGTCCAAGTTGAACCAAAAAGAATCAGCCAAAAATAAGACTCTAGGAATTGAGGAAAACCAACTGAAATGTTTCAATAAGCTTGCAAAACTGACTAGAAGTAATCCATATTTGTACCCATTCTAAAGAAGGATGACTCACAGAATGCTCAAACTATAGAACAAAAACACTGTTGTTACCTGGCAGTATAATTTTGCTAATGATCATCCAATAACAGTTACAGCAGTTTTTTTGATACAGAACTGCCAGGCTGGAGTCAGAGATAATGTGGAACAAAGGATGTCATTTCTGATGTCACAGGAATCTTGGCTCAAAACAGAGAAAACCAGAAAGATGCTTTTTTGTGTGTCTTATTGCCTTATGCGAAGGCATTTGACTGTATGGACCATAATAAACTGGATAACCCTGAGAAGGTTGAGAAACTCATCTTTCTATCTCTTGACTTCTGCTTCCATGAAAATCAACTGTGGATGCAGGTAAGACAAAAAACATTGACAACTTCAAATTTTTCTCCATTTATCATGTTGCTATCTACTGTTCCAATTCTGAGGATTTGGGTCTTGCTTACATTGAGTTGTAATCCATGGTGAACACTGAAATCACTGATCTCCATCAGCAAGTGCTCCAATTCCTCCTCACTTTCAGTAAGAAAGGTTGTGTCATCTGCTTCTCAAATGTTGTTAATAAACCTTATGCCCTATCATTCAACTTCTCTGATGATCTGCTCAGTGTATAGATGAACAAGTATGGTGGGAAGTTACAATCCTGACACACACCTTTCTTGAATTTAAACCTTGCAGTATTCCCTGGTTCTATTGGCATAGCTCTCTTGATCCCTGTGAAAGTTCTGAATGAGCTAATGAAGTGTTGTAGAATCCCTAGTCTCCTGAAGGTCATCCATTTTATTATGGTTCACACAGTCAAATGTTTTTTCATAGTCAATAAAACAAAAGTAAGCATCTTTCTGGTATTTTTGGCTTTGAGCCAAGATCCATCTAACGTCAGCGACATGCCGCGTCCCACGTCCTCTTCTGAATCTGTCCCACACGCCTGGCAGTTCCTGTCATTGTACTGCTACAACCATTGTTGACTGATTCGAAGCAAAGTTTTACTTGTGTATAATATCAATGACATCATTATTTCATTTGAACATTTTATTGGTTCACTTTTCTTTGGAATAGGCAAAAGTATGAGTCTTTTCCAGTCAGTTGGCCAGGTTGCTGTCTTCCAAATTTCCTGATATAGATGAATGAGTGCTTCCAGTGCTTCTTCTGCTTTCTCAAACATGTCAGTGGATAGGCCATCATTCCCTGGAGACTTGTTTTAGGCGAATGCATTCAGTGAAGTTTGCACTTCTTCCTTCAGCAATGTTGTTTCCTGTTCACATTGCTACCTCCTGAAATCATGGACTTTTGGCTATGCTTGCCATATATTGGATTAAAAAATAGATGACAGATAACAACCCTCATACATTTCTTCCAAGAAATACTGTATATTTTTTAAAACATAAAGTGCCTTAAGAGTTCCTACTGGGACTGAGCCCCGTGGCATAATGGTTGAGTGCGGGACTGTGGCCCATTGGCTTGGCGGTTCAAATCCAGCAGCAGCTCTCTGGGAGCAAGGCTGGGTAGCTCCCACGATGACTAGAGGGCAGTGATGCCCCTCCTCTGCAAAAAGAGTTCCTACTGATACTACTTTAAATTTATGAAGACAGGTTTTTAAAAATTTCACTACATTTTTATCTTATGTCTTTCCTGCTGAGAATCTTGGTTATGAAAGATTTGAGATATGATTGAATTAGATTGGCATATCAAATCCCATTTATTTTATTCCACGATAGTCAGGTAACAGTATAAAAGTAGCTATTTCTATATAATTACCATAATATGATCATTCAAAACTGTCAAAATTAAAAAAAATTAGTGTTGGCTCAGTTGCATTTATTTCTGAGCCTCAGGAACACCTTTTTAATGATTATATTTAGTGAAAACGATTAAAATTTGGTTAAAACCATTAGACATAGTCTTTTCTGTATAGTTATGCCACTAACTGGGTGCAGAATTATATTTGTTTTATTTCTGAGAATTGCTTATAAAACTTTGTTTGTGACTTTTAAAAAAATGTTTATATCATTCCAAGGAAAATATCCTGAATGAGGATAACTTGATTAGTTTCCACCTTTAAATAATTCCAACTTAGATAATGAATTGCTTTTAATTTTACACTTTTCTATTTTTAAATTTATAGGTTGATATATATTCATTCATATGTGCTTACTTTACATCTTTGTTGTTGTTGTTAGCTGCATGATTGGTTGTGTATCAGACCATTGTTTCCAGTAGAATTTTTGTTGGCTGATTTTCGGAAGTAGACCACCAGGTCTAGCTACTTTAGTCTGGATACTCCGATAGACAATTGTGATGATATATGGATTGTCCGGGATTTGAATCCAGGTTTCCTGCATGTTGTACTCTTTCGTTGATGTGGAGTCAATTATGGCACATGTACCCTTTTATGTTACAGAGTTGAAGTGCTCCACGGGGTTTTCTTGGATGTAATGTTAACAGAAGCAAATCCCTAGGCATTTTGTTCTGTGTTAAGTTCAAACCTTTAGAATAGCAGCTGAGAACAAAGCATGTGTGTTCCAGGACCTTAGATTTTCTGCATGGAAGGCAAAGGCTCTACCACTGAACCACCACTGTAGCATTTCTGTAACATTTTTTGGCATATATTTCCTCAAATAAAAAGCTTAACATATTGCACGATTTTCATACCTTGCCTTTTTCACATCATACTGCATGCTTCTCTATGTGATTTGTGTTATGTGTTCCTTCTCCAGCTTTTTAGTTTTTTGTCTGATTGTTGTGGCATTCAGGAAAGTTTGCACTTTGTCTAAAAGTTATCTTTATAAAAGGATTGGGAAACAAATACCCTTGGTTTCCTCTTCCCACCTTGGTTATTTTTTGATATTTTATCTATTATAAAATATATTGGTATTGGGCTGAGCCCCAGTGACATAGTGGTTGTGCGCAGGACTGCGGCCCCCTGGGACAGTGGTTCAATTCCAGCAGTAGGGCTGGGCCTCCTACTCCCACCACCGGAGAGCAGTGATGCCCCCCCCCCCCAAAAAAAAAAAAAAAGAAAAGAAAGAAAAAATATATTGGTATCAACTAATATTCCACCTATCCCAATATTGTTAAATGTGATTTAATATCTTTTTATCTGATTAACAGTTCACTGTCACCTAGTTGATTCTGACTCATAGTGACACTATAGTAAGTTAATAAAGATGATCAATATACTTATTCTACTTTCCAGATGGTCTCCCTATTTACATCTCAGTTTTTGTTAATTAACCTATATCTGCATTACCAATGCATGCATACATGATATACATAATGTTTTTCATGTATATCTTTCATTTGGTTATGGATCTGTTCGTGCTGTTGTGTGCTGTTGAATCAGTCCTGACTCATGGAAATGCCATAAGACAGAGTAGAACTGCCCCGTACAGTTTCCTAGGCCATCTATGTTTACAAAGGCAGAGCGCCAGGTCTTTTCTCCTGGGGAGCCATTAGTGGACTTGAATTGTCAACCTTCCCCTTATATTCTGAGTGTCCAAACATTGCAGCACTAAAGTTCTTTTGTTAGATCTACAGTTATATCTAGTGCTTCTACCTACTGGTCCCTTTCTACTTAGAGTTATATGGTTCTGGGGATAACTTTTCAATTTTTTATAAATGTTATTTCATATTAGGTTTCTCAATTTTTCTTTTTAATTGCAGGGAACTAAAAGACTAAGCTACCACAACCACTTTTTCAGAATTCTCACAATTGTTTGTTGGGTGATTTTATCTTAACTCTTTATTTTATATAAGCTATTTATATAAGCTAGTATATATATTTTGTAGGATGTGTTGATTTCTAAGAATGCATATAGCATTATGTCATAAATGCCCATTGTGGCATCATTTTATAGTCACATTTAAATAGAGAATTTTAGAGGAAATAACTATGTTATAAAGCACTTTGAGCTTTATTACTAAGTAGAGTATTATTTCTGTGTTGTTTCCAATTTGCATTCTTAGGGAATGACATATTCTTTAGGCACATAAACATTAAATCTGTAATTAGGGATAAGAGGGAGGAAGAGGAAGAAGGAGGAGGAGAAGAAGAAGAAAATGTAATATAATACCAAGAACCTGTGCTTTACTCCTAACTTTAAACTTTGTTCTGATCATTTATCAGCTTTTAGTAGAGTAATAAAGCACGGATTTAGCATCATTAGTATTTATAATGAGATTTCTTCCTTTAAGCAAATCCCTTATTTTCGAAGAAAAGTAAAATGTTAACTCTTAGGAATCATTATGTGATAACAAAGAGAGCAGTAAAATTTTATAGTAGTTGGACTAAGTCCAGTGACTTTCTGGTTTGTGAAAAGTTCAGTAAAAATTGAGTAAATGGTTCACATAATGGGAAATTTTAGTAATAAAATGAGGGAGATAAAGAGTTGAGAAAAATCCCTCCCCTGACCCCCAATGAATATACTGGAGTGCTTGGTAAGGGTTGCTTAGATTATAGTGTGGTTCTCATTATAAACATAGTTACACTGTGATATTTAAGAGGGTACATTTTTCATTCTAAAAACCCCAATGGTAGTAGAGCCTCAGGATTTAAAAAAGAACTTGGGAGATCGTATTATACATATTGTCTTCTAATTATTCTCATCTTTGTTCTCTTTGGTACATAGAAATAAAACTCAAGTAGAATAATAAGAACTGCCATGTGTTAGGTTCTGATCATAAATCTGAGAGTTAGGCATTTTACATACATGTGTCCATTTTGGCCTTCATAACAATGAAATATTATCCCTTCTTTTATAGGTGGAAAAAGTGATGCACAAAGCGGTTAAATGATTTACTGAAGTTATGGAACTTGAGTTTGATCCCAAGTTATTCTAACTCTTGAACCCGTCACTTAACTACGGCATAAGGGTCCTCTAAAAACACATAATTTAATGTGGGGACATGAGGCCTTTGAAAGGATCTCTTCTTGTTCTCCATGTAAGAGCTTAGGGATATGTTAAGAGCTCTGGTAGCATAGTGGCTACGTGTTGGGTTGCTAACCAGATAATTGGCAGTTTGAAACCACGAAGCTAATCCTTGGGAGAAAGTCTTTCCCGAGAAAAGCTGTACTCTCAGAATCTCACTGGGGCCTGGAGATTGTCACATGCTTCACTTTCATGTATTGGAAACTTATGGTGTCACTTTATTGCTTTATGATAAGGCTTGCCTATCTTAT
>PVJH01007295.1:72437-94214 GCA_004026705.1 Nesogale talazaci
GGGGGGGGGGGGGGGGGGGGGAGGTGTGTGTAGAGGGAGGAATATTCCCTTTTCCTGTCCTATTCTCCCTCCGTTCCCTAGCTTGTTGTGCATTTTTTCCAAAGTTGGGACTTTTTAAAAACACTGCAGGACCCAGGAAAAATTGTTCAAAATCGAGATTGTGCCACCAAAAGCAGGACGTCTGGTCACTAAGGAGTTGACTTAGTGCTACAAGCTCTTGTAAGTTCCACATAATGGGCTAGCCTTCATGGACATAATGGATGAGGCACAATCACTGCTTTGAGTGCAGAGTGGGGACAAGTTACATAAACAGAAACTTATAGAGCAAAGGGAAGTTCAATTGCAGAGAGATGACTACTAGAATATGAGAAGCTGCAAGTCTGAGGAAGGCCATGAGCAGGAGACGAGTGATGTGGGTATTCTCTTAGAGCAACCAACTCAAATGGAAGGAAATGGTCTTTAAGTTAGTCACCTAGGTGTTTTGAGTGCCGGTTTGGACTATTGCTGGTTCCCTACTGGGAAAATGACAAATCCCTGGTGAATTTCACTAGAGAAATCAGGCTTCAAGACAACACCAAAGAAATATTGGTAAAATTGTTGGTGGGCTTGCTAAGTAAGCATGAATTGCTGGCTTACGAAAACAGCAAGTTCAATGAGTTTGCCTTGCTATCCTATCTGGTTGGACCCATTTTCTCAATGACTTTATAAACCCTGTGAAGAGAGCCAACCGTATTTGATAACACGCACACAGAGACTCCTTATGAGGGAGCAGGCTGTTTAATGAATAAGAAACCAAGTCTCGTAGGCTCTGAGTTCAAAAGTCAACTGGCAGGATTTCAACAAAAATGTAACTAGAACAGTCCTGGATACGCAACAAGGCACCACATCAGCAGGGTCATCGAGTTTAATGCACGCCCCCGGGCCTGGAGATTGTCACATGCTTCACTTAAGGGCTCCCTTTCATTTATTGGAAACTTATGGTGTCACTTTATTGCTTTATGATAAGGCTTGCCTATCTTATTGCCACTATAAATATGCCCAGGAACCTGGAGCATTGTCTTTTAAAATATTCTGTCAGATAATAAGGTTTTTGTAAAATATTTACTGCCATTGAGTCATTGCAACCTTCTAAGACAGCATAGAATCGCCCTTGTGGATTTCAGAGACAATAAATCTTTATAGGAATAGAAAGGCTTTTCTTTCCTCAGATGTCCTCAAACTGCTGATCTTGCAACCCAAATTGTAACCTTTATACCATGTAAAAACCCCAGGATCACTCCTATTGGGCCAATTCTAACTTACCGTGACTTCACTTCCCAGGGGGAGCCGGAGACTGTAGGAAGTCCCGTGGTGGTGTTTCTTCTGGGTTAGAAGGCTGCCTTGTGGTTAGCAGCCCAACTTGTAAGCATGGTTCCACTGGAGCTTCTACATTAGGTTTCTAGGTGGCGCCAATGAGTAACATGCTCTACTGCTAACAGTGTTGGTTCGAGGCTACTCTGAGTCTTGGAAAAAGGGTCCAGAGATCTAGTTTTTAAAAACCAGTCTGTGAAAATTCTTGGGAGCAGAGGTTTATTAACAGAAGAGCTTGCCCCTCCTCAGAAACACCTTGATGGCGACTGGTATCACATAGTTAAATTTTCTTTCTTTCTGTTTCCCTTTCTCCTTTCTTCCCACCCTCCCCAAAGAACCCTTTTCATTCCTTCTGTATCTCTTTTCTGTTTTTCATTTTCTCTCCTTTCATTCCTTCTCTCTGTTTTCCTTCCCATCCATCCTCTTTGGAGGAACAGGGGAATCGTGCTTCGCTCCAGTTACAAAATCTACTCTGCCACATACATCTAATCAAAAAATGTAACTAGCCAGGAGACATGCTGAGAACTATTTAAAATAACAATATAAGGTACTATATTCAATTTTAACCCATTTGGCTTTTTACGGCAAATTCCAACCAACTTTCCACTTCATCTAGAGCTCTCACCAAATCTTGGAACCTGAGCGTCTAATTGAATTCAGCTTACTGAGTGCTAGCTAGGGATAATGCCTTAGGTTTGCAGAGCAAGTCTAAACAAGATGAACTTTTCTCTACTCGCCGCATTATGTGAGCCAGGATGCTTCATTACCTTTCTACTCTGCTTACACTTGTAAAAAATACATTGTCTAACCAGTTCAACTAGACTGGCCTCCAGGAAGTGACCTTTTTTTCCTTTTTTTTAAACTATAGATTCTTGACGGAATTTTAAAGCAAGGAAAGTTCCTTGCCAACAGACTTTATGACTGTGTTGCAAGCCAATAAACCAAGTCACTAAAAAAGACTTGTTGTACACTTTGGGGGAGCAGCGGGAGGATCAGCCATCACACGGTCATTATTTTGTACTCACAATTTCAACTTTGTGACAGTGGAAAAATTTCTTCTTTGCTGCAGGAGCATTATTACATTTTATTTAATTTCTCTGTGGGATGCCTGAGAAAAATACAAGCTCAAACTAAAGAACATTTAAAATAAGCACTTTGAATAAATAGAACATCTCTTTATGAGATCGTATATTTCACATTTCAGAAAATAGCTAGGTGCAAAATACTGGTTGGGCAGCTGTATCTTTGAAATTTTGGTGTAGGAATGAAGAAAATCATAGAGGCACAGTAGAAGGGAAAAAAGTAAAACCAAACTTTTTTCTGTTTTCAAATCAGAAATCTACCAGAGGGAAATCCTAAGGGCCCCATGGCAGTGTGATCTCAGCCTTGTGGTTTGGTTTATCAGAGATCTGACAAGTAGCAAAAATAAGAGTCATTAGAAATTAGGGATAATAAATAAATATTGACTATAATTTAAATCCTAAATCTAAACCTTACGCCAAGAAATATTTACTTTTCTGAGCTATGGCATAAGACATTCTGGACAAAGAAAATACTAAGGGAGAGAGACAGTATTAATTTCCTCATTGTGCACATGCCAGTTTTCCCTCACTTTGTATCTGTTTCAGTTAGTAAATTAAAAGCAAATGTCTCTTTTGCTATTTCTTGAATGCTCCTTCCATGAGCATTGATATGAAATCTTTGGCAGTGATAAACTTTTCTCCATTTATTATGATGTTACATATTGGATTTTTATTTTCTTTACACTGATTTTCCATACTGGTATTTTGAATCAGCAAATCATATGATGTACTAAACTGAGAATGAAACAATCAAGACAAATGGCATTGCATTCATCTCCAAAGAGGAGGTTTCAAGCTCTACCTTGAAGTACAACACTACCTGGAATAGGATTATGTCTACCCACTTTCAAGGAAATTCAATCAATAAAATTATTATTCAAATTTATGCATCAACCACTTGTGCTAGTGGTAAAGAAATTGAAGAATCCTACCAAACTTTTCAGTCAGAGATTGATCAAATAATCAATCTAAATGCATTGGTAATTACTTGTAATTGGAATCCTGAAGTTGGAAACAAACACGAAGGAACAGTAGGTTGAAAATAAGAACTCTGAGATAGAAACGCACCCAGAGAGAACATGATAGAATTTTGCAAGACCAATGACTTCATTGCAAATGCCTTTTCCCAGTAGCACAAAAGACAACTATACATGTGGATTTTTCCAGATGGAATACCCAGAAATTAAATTGACTACATCTGTGGGAATAAACTAATATCTCTGGTCTATGGTTAAAGAGGATTCACCAGAAGCTTAATCCATGTGTATGTCCCCTTTATTTTTTTTTTAAACTGAAAAACACATTTAGAATGGGTCAAAAGAGAAATTGAATGTCAGATTATGAAACTAAACAAAGCAAACATATAACAAGAAGGGCTCAATAAATATAACCTAATGTAAATTTCCATTTTCTTTTGATGTCTCCTGCATCATTTAATATTTTGATTAAAGAATCCATGAGGCTTGAATTTTTCACTAGTTATTTTTCATTTTAAGATATGTTGAGCATATTTTATTTTGATTTTCTAAGTTTTTTGCACATATCATTATACTATTTTACTGTGTCTCCCTCAGCTGCTCTTTGAAAATTTCCGTTCAGCTCTTTGGCTTCAGCATTTGTTCTAGGTACCTTAGCCAGTCTATGATTGGGAGCAAGTTTTACCAAGGATTTTAAACAAAGAACACAAAATCTGAAGGAGGAAATGGTATCAAAGCTTCAATTTTGAACACCTGATTTTCAGAAGGCTAAGGATAAGAGGGGAAGCCCAAAATCCACTTGCAGATTCTAAACATGAGTTAACCCTCAAGTGAATTCCCTCTGACCACAGTTGAGGGATGTCTCCAGCCTTGTTAGCAGAACAGAAAGCATGGTCAAGTTGATTATGACAGAAGTGGTTAGATTAAAATGTAATCTTTTTAAAGATCTTTTACTGTTGAATTTAGTTTTAGTAAGTCTAGGCTTAGAAGAAGAACAGTTACAATGGTTGATTCCAACTCAGGGTGCTCTTATGTATTTCAAAGTAGAACTATGCTCATAAGTTTTTCAATAACTAATTTTTGAAAGTTGATTGGCAGACCTTTCTTCCAAAGTGCTTCTCAGTGAACTGAACATTCAGCTGTCTACTCAGTAGCTGAGTACATTTGCCATTTGCACAACTGAGGTACTCCATCGCTCACCTATAAATCAAGGTTAATAATAAAAAAATTAATATATTGCCCCAAGGGTTGGACTGAGAATTAAATGAGATAATATATTAAAAAATTAAAATTATTTTAAAAATTGTAACATGCTACTCTGGGATTATTTATATTATATTCTAATAGTAAAGATAAGTAAGTGTTTAAATAAATAAAAGCTCAGTATATTTGTCTGGGTAGACTAAAGAAACAAATCCAGGGAGACTCATATGTGTATAAGAAAGAGCTTTACATAAAGAAAGATTGTACATTAAGAAAGTATCCCAGCCCAGTCCAGATCAAGTTCATAAGTCTAATATTACCCCAATGTCTGATATCAATCTATAAAGTCCTCTTCAGACTCACAAAACACATGCAATGAGGTCAAATGCAGGAAGATCATAAGCCAGTGGGTGGGAAGTCTTGTGAATCCAGTGGCATTGTAAGCATCTCAGTGTTGGCAGGGGTCTCCATGTGGCTTCTCCAGCTCAGGGCACTAGCCTTACTCCCTGAGTCCTGTCAGCTGTAAGATCCCCCAGGGAGAGAGCTTTTGTCCTTCCTCTAGTGAGCTTTTTATCTCTTTAGTGCCTCCAAATAAGGTCATCAAGCTGTGACCTGATTGACAGGGTAAACTCCACCCCTTCGCTCATAAGTCACAAATTGACGACAGCTTATGTAACTACCACATTTTTTAAAAATTGCTGTGAGGTGCCATAAAGTTGCTTTTGACTGGAAAGGACTCCATGTACAACAGAACAAAAGACTTCTGGTCCTTCATCAACCTCACAACTTTGGATCCCCTTGTTGCAGCCACTGTTTCGATCCATTTCTTCAAGGGTCTTTTTCTTTTTTTCATTTTTGTTGACTTTCTACTTTAACCAGAAAGATGTATTTTTCCAGAAACTGATATCTCCTGATAATAGATCTAAAAAATATGAGGCCATTTCTCATCATCTTCACTTTCAAAGAATATTCTGGCTGTCCTTCCTTCAAGCTTGTGGAGCCACTTCCATTAAATCAATTCAATTTAGAGTAACTCTTTCTAGTTTTTGAGACTGTAAATCGTCATGGGAGAAGATTTCCTCGCTCTCCTGAAGAATGGCTGGTGGACTTAACCAGTCCAGTGGAAACAGCAATTGAGAAATCAAATGACGTGTTGCATTGGGCAAATTGGCTACAATAGTTCTCCTTCAAGTGTTAAAAATCAAAGCTGTCTCTCTGAGGCCTAAGTTGAGGTTAACCCAAGCCATATTATTTTAAATATGCCTGTGAATGCTGAATGGTGAAAAGGGAATTTTGGAGTAGAATTTGATGTTGACAAACAAGACTGGTAGAGGGAAAAACAAGTTTGTCTTGGGGAAAAAAAAATACAGTCAGAATGCTACTTAGGAGAGAGGATGAATCCACTTTGACTCATATGCTCTTAGCATTTTATCAGAAGGCACAGGCTCCTTGAGAAGGACATCAGACTTGATAAAGGGGAGGGTCAGCCCAAAAAAGGAAGTCCCTGAACAAGATGGACAGACAGAGTGGCCACAATCATGGGCTCAAACACAAGCAACAATGATGGGCATAGTCCTGGACAGGCTGTGTTTCCTTCTGTTGTGCACACAGTCACTGTGGGTTGACACTCACTCTACGTACCAAAGAACAACAACAACTGGTTGAAATCCTTTTCTCAAAGTCACTAGCTTTGTGTTCCTTGTATGCAAAGAACAACGATCGTGCTTACAGAATACATATCATGCCTAAACTGGTTGGTTTCACAATTGAAAAGTGAGAAAGTTGAGACAACTTCCTCCTCTGATATATAAGCCAGGGTCAAGGGTAGAAAATAACTAGAAGAAAATGGAACAAGTGAGTGATAGTACCCAGCTGGGAATCTGAAACCCAGCACCCTCTGACCTTATTATTGGTAAATGTTCTCTTATAGAAACAAAAGGCTTGCTCAAGTGGAACAAAGAGAACTGAGAATGGATAAAAATTAAACGGCCACAAGGGGACTAAAAGTTAAAGAGAAAATCATTCTAGGACACATATATCAGGATTTTCAAAGTGATGAAGATCATATGTAATAAAAGTAGTTTTCTACAGGGATTTAATAGAAAAAGAGGGAAGATCGAGATATCGTATCCTTTCGCTATTCAAACCCCAGCTAACCCTGTAATTTTAGGACCTGAGCTATGGAACATACACGTGCCAAAGCAAGTGCCTGAAACTGACCTGCCTCTTTGTTTCCTCTTATTCTGCAAGAATTGAAACTTGCATGTCTAATCTCCCAGGAATGCTCATATGAAAGTGTCCTGTGTGTGTGTGTGTGTGTGTGTGTGTGTGTGTGTGTACAATTCTTATTTGGTGGTGGTGGAATGAGGAGGTGTTTGGGGATGGGTTGAACGGAGGAATGGCTAGCTCTTCAGATCAGAGAGAAACGAATTTTTCTGATATTTAAAATCATTTAATTAATTTAATTTCCTGATAAGATGTTTTTACTTATCCCTAGCAGTGTTCCTGAGAAATCAAACATTGCCCCATGTTTTTAAAATGCACAATTTATTGACATCACGGAAAGATGGGAAAGACAAAGAATACTGTCCCCATTGAACAGAAAACCTCTATCTGAACTTGATGAAAAACTGCTTCCATTGAATAAGCTGTAACAGTCAATGGCCCATTGCAATATTAAAAATAATTAAGATGGCGATTTTGGCATTTGACACGCTTGATAAGGAGCACTGTTGCAGGAGCAAGGCGGAGCACTCCACACTGGGTTTCGCTGTGCTTGTTCGCTGTGGTTAAGTTGGTTCGCCTCACAATTGTGGTATGTTTGAGGCTACTGTGGCAGCGGTTGTGTCAGACTCTCTCTTTAAGGGTCTTCCTCTTTTGTGCTGGCCCTCCCTGTCCATTACCAAGTGTGACGTCCTTTTTCACGGCCTGGTCGCTTGGGGTTGCCACAGAGCCCGTGTAGCATGTTTGTTTTTCTCGCAGCCAGTTCAGGGCGCTTTCAGTATCTTTCCTCCACAAAAAGAAAATCTCTATATACTCTGAAAATGTATTTCAGTAGAAAGAGGAATCAATAAGCAGATAAATTAAGGAAAACTCGATCACTGCATTTTTTCTTTCTGTGTGACCAACAGCCTTTAATAAACCGTTAAAACAGATGCCGTTCGTATCTGTGCGGCAGTGTGAAGAATCCGCTTTCTTTCCTCTCCTCCCATGGCTTGATAACAGTAACACATAGATGTTGCCCTTGACCTTCCAACATCGTTTCCACTCTCCTCGTATCACATAGTTTAGTGCAATTTAACTGTAGTTCCAAGGTGGACTTCGATGGATTATTTCCGATTAGAGTATCCGATTCCTTCGCCAATAGTGGCCTTAGGAACCCTGAACTAAATCAATCATTTCCCGACTTTCACCTGGAACCAGCTATTGGCCCAGGGTTGAGATTGAGAGCTCCTTTTCCCAATCAGATTGAAAGAGGAATTTTGTTCATTTTGGTCTGTACTAGAGAAGAGATGCTCACTCTGTCTATTTAAATACAAACAAAGGACTATTTACTTGTTTCTGACAATGTGAAATCTTGAAATGGGGAGAAAGAAAAAAATCTAGCCCTTGATGACATTATTGAATTATTTGCTCAATCAAGAGTAGCATCTGATTATGAACATCTAGCTATTTGAGTCAATACATTTCTTTATTTCCAAATTAGAGGCACTGGCTGGGAATTGAACTTGGGTTTCTAGAATGCTACCACTGGTTTACCAATATACCTGACATATTCAAGTAGGCTATGTCTTTCCTCTCTTAGTAGTGAATATAATTAATTTTAAAGAGGGATGTATAACTTTTGCAACACTGACATCACTTTAATATATACTAAAATTTTAATTCTTTTTACACAGAAGGCTTCATCCTGACCACCAGAGATTAGGGATCATATCTAGGTTATATTTGTATTCTACATAAACTAATATGGAAATTGAATAAAAGAAGGACACTACCTAAATGTCATCTTTATCAGGTTATTTACAAAAGTTATATTCTTACATAAAGTATATAAAAAGTATAACAAAAGTTATATAAAGTATAATGTTACCATGAATACTGAATTAGTGAATTCTAAACAATTACTCTTAGGGGAAATATAAGGGTAGTTTCCTGTGAGTCTCATCTTTGCTGATCAATTAACACATAATTTTGTTTCATGTGTGGTTTCTGTTTAGTGATACCTTATCATATGTATGTGTCATATATATTATATTAACATTGAACTTATGGCCAGCAACACTATAATTCATCCTGAAAGAACTTATTCCAACATACATAGTTTCTTTGCATGTAGATGCACTAGACAACCATTTTAGCACTTTGTTTGGGAGACATTTTAAATAGTTAAATCATCAGTCAAAAGCACAAAAATTGCAAGAACCCAGGACCAAGTAAATGGCCAAAGAAACAGTTGTTTATAGCATAAGAGCTGAAATAAGAAGCAGAGTGTTACCTTGTTTAAATTCAGCTGGAAATGTGTGTGTGGAACAACTCAGGTTGTCTGCTACTTTGTGCATGGTGACGGACAGCTGGCAAAGGGCCACAAGTAGCCATCTTGGGGTGACAAAATAATTTTAGCATAATTTCAAATTAGTAAATACAGGTTCAATTGAATAAGGAAGTATTTATTCCTTATTTGAGCATTTATTTAAGAACTGTTACTTGATTCTCATAACAAATATTTCATAGATTAGGAAAATGAGGCTTGAATAGATTAGATAGCTTGCATGTTTTATGCTATAAACAACTTTTTCTTTTGCTATTTATTTAGTCCTGTGTTTTTGCAAATTTTGTGCTTTTGACTGATGATTTCACTATTTAAAATGTCTCCAGTACATTGCAGAGCTAGAATTAGTGTCTGGATTAGTCTGGATCTAATATTCAGGTCTTTCTTACTAACAGCAATGTTCATCTGTCAATGTCTTAGGTATATACATGTCACAGTTGATGAAATGAGACTTAACATTTTGGGAATGCCAAATACAAAGAGTTTTGTGTACTTTATTCAGGAATTAGAATCTCATGCTATAGAGAGTGAGAATGTGTAGTGATAGCATCTACCAGCTAGTTGGAAACACACATCTGAGTAAAGATGGTAATAAAATTCAGCAGCAATCATCCTACTGGTTACACTCATGACCTATGCATAGTTAAAAGTATCCTGTGATAACTTTTAGGGTGTGAAAAGAGAAGTTTTAGAACTGCTACCACTCTAGAAAAAGTATCCAGCGTATTAGGAAACTGGGGAAGGACGTAAAAGAAAAGTTGAAATAATTCAGAATTTCAACTTGCAGAAAGCAGTTGAGAGTTTTATATTTCAGGAATGGTTCAGAGTATTGCAACAGTTAACTCAAATTGCCATGATTTCAGTAATGTTCCTCCACCCATCTCTGCTATCTAGTAAGTGTTGGGTGGGTATTATCAAAGGGACTCTTCCTGCTCAAACTTGTGAAAATACTCATAACAACAGTGTTCATCAGATGGAAATGAGTGGCCTTAGGCAACACTAATATCAGTTATCCTGGAATTTCAAAGTTGAATGAGACCTCAAAAATTGCTTAGTCTCTTGTTATGTAATGCATGCAGTAGGGCATACTTATTCTAACACTTGCCCAAATAAGTATACAAGATGTTTATTACTGATATCACTCTGGTTAGTGACCTAAGCGATATATTCTATTGCTTACATTCAGAATTTTCTTCTCAGATATCACATATTTTTGAAACAACAACAATGCTCAATCAAATATTTGTATCAGCTTTATAGTATTTTACAGGTTTCAAAATATATTCACACACACACTTATGATTTGATTCTCTCCACAATCTTGTGAAGTAGGCACAGAATTTAAACTTTCATTTTATAAATGAGCAAACAGAGGTTCAGTCAGATTAATGACATTTGTCTGGCATCCTGTAGAGTTTAAATAATGAGGTCACAAGAAATCAGCTCAGATTCCTAGTTTTTTCTCAAGTATGCCTGCCACTAGGTGGATGGTCCTATAGTTTTGTGTATCGGTCTTTATCTTTCTTGTTCACCTTTTCACATAAAACTTCTCTCTATAGCTTTACTGTAACCATCAAAGAGTGGGTTCAAGATTTATGTCTTTTCTAGCTGAGTCTAATAGCAAAGATGGCCCAAGACCAATGGTTTTTCTCATGTTAGTTACTTATAAATAATGCATTTGACATTTGAACCATATTCCCAGGGATCCAGTGGACATTAGCAGTGTGTGAGCTTCCCCTTTACAAATAGATAAAATGGTAGTTCAGTTCTATACATAGCAATGAAGTGAGATGAAAGAGTCAGCTGGGTAATTTGCCCAGGATAAAAAGTCAATCAGGATATTCCAGCCCCTGGAGCAGGTTTTCCTTTTGTTTGAATGCTTCATAAATGCTTTTGTCCTGGACAGATGGACAAGACAGCTGCTGATCTTGCCTTTTTTGCGGACTAGAGGAAAGGTGCTTCAAAGCATGTGCATCCATGGCAGTACAGACCAAAACTTGTAAAAAAAATCAAACTCAAAAATAAACATGACTTTTTATAACTCCCCCCACCACTTCTATCATCCAAGAATAGTGTTGAAGTTAGGTTTCAAGTCTTGACATTTAGATGCCTGGAGATACATAAAATTTATAACTAAAAATGAAAAGCTGGCCAGAAAGATACTTTTTAAAGATAAGGACCATCAACTGAGCCTACCTCAGTGGTTATCCTTGTGGCTTATAGGCTGTTCTTAACTTATGGCATTGTGATTCCTCTGTCCTTGCTCCCGATTATTTCTTTTTAGTGGCACTGTTCAAAGTATAAAGGAAGAAATTTGTGGGCATTATATGATGTTATTTTATGCACACAGAGTTGATCTCTTTCCTCTAATCAGGCTCTACTGCGTCTTCTGTAAATGTAGTCCAACACACACACACACACACACACACACACACACACACACACCAGCGAAAATATGAGTGAAGCTCATTAGTATAATGAAGAAAAGACATTCATAAGACCTCTTCTTTTCCCTCTTGCTCTTTTATGGCTGTTTTTAGAAAAAAGTGACAGCTGCAGATAGGAGTGGAGTGCTTTTATTACTCTTATTCTGTTTTGTGTTAGAGCAACTCATGGTCCTTTCCCTGACTTTCCCCTCCCTCCCTCTGGCTGTAAGCTCAGCCCCAGTGTATGTGACCCACTTGTCACCCCCATTCAAGCTAACCTTTTTCCAGTGCCGGCCTACTATTTGGTTTTGCTGAGTAGTTAATCTGCATGAGGAAATATCTGCAAGGCCACTTGGCAAGACTTGAGATTTTCCATTCTTTTTGAAAACTAATGAAAAGGCAATTATTGCCTCACACTGTTCTGGGTATTCCACAAAGAACTACTTCTCTAGTTCCTGAACAGAATCCTTGGCAGCTGCCTTTTATCCTCAGCCACTCCCTGACTTCTTGGCCTGATGTTATCTGATCAACACTGAGACAAACATGTCTTGGGTCTTGGAAAGATGGCTGAATCTCCCTGTTGGGAACAGACTCATACAAGCATGTAAACATTTGTTGAATGCTCAGTATGAGCCAGGAACTGAAGGAAATAAATATAGATAACACAGTCTCTGCTTTTTGCAAAGCATTCTCATTTTAGTTTGGGAGGTGATATCACATCTAAACAAATACTGTAATTTCCAATTGTGAGACTCTTGAATCTGAAGACGCTCACATTTAGCAAAGAGAGAGTAAAGAATTGTTTAACGAGGTTTGGAGGTAGTGAGCTTCTAACTAGATTCTGGAAGATAAATAGGTGTCTGTCAGATAAATACGGGTGCAAGTGAGTTGGGAAGGGAAGGAAAGGGTAGGAAGGCTAGATTAGAAATGAAGGCACTGTGATGAGTCTTGGGAAACACGATCAAAGTTCCAATTAGGAAGAACATATTAATTCAGAGTTGAGGATGAAGTGCTGGGAACAATTAGGTACCTGTTGAAATCCAGCATCGCCTATTGGGGGCTAAGTCTAGTCCAGTGCCTTCTTTTATAAATAATGTTTTATTGGAACATCATCATGCTCATATGTTTGTGTATTGCCTATGATTCTTTTTATTCACTTAGGACAACTCAGACTTTATGGCCTGCAGAAACAAACCCCCTCAAAACACAAAACAGAAAAAAAACATATTTGTCTGGCGCTTTGTAGTAAGTGTTTGCCATTCCTTGATTTAAGCAGTTCAAGAGCCAAGTTATTAGAAAGTGATGGCTTGATCTAAGGTTCTGGCAGTGGGACAAGTGAGGAAAAGGTGATGGAACAGCTCTTTTGGAAGAAGGGAAAATAGGAGTAGGAGAGTGCTTTGGGCTGGACTCTTGAAGAGAAAGCACAGACATACAAAGATCTAGGAGGACTTCTACTTTCCTAATCTTTGTGTGGCACACTCTTGACATCCTGTCTTGCAAAAAGATGCAAAAGAATTTATCTCTGTCCTCATTGAGGACATGGTGACCTCATGGGGAAACACAAGAATGACAGCCTTACCCTGGAACAACCTGAATCAGAGAATTTACTGACTTATAATTGTTTACTTTCAGTGCAGTGTGCACTTTTTGAGACCAGGGACTTTAATTTTCTTGGAGGTATCATACAGAGACTAATGGTTATCTGAGTTTAACTCCTATTTGACCAATGTTTTGATCTGGAAATCAAATATTTATTTGATTAAATTTGAGCATAATTATTATTACTACTTTTGCTATAAATACTACTTCCAACTACTTGTGATTATTAAAAATGTCAATGTATTGAGAGCACTTGGGACTGTGCCTGGCAAGGAGTGAGGACCAATAAATGTTATCGACTCTAATTCTCAATGCTTGGCTCAGTATATGGAAAATAATAAGGATTTTGCATGGCCATGATGAGCTAGGCAATTTCTTTGAATTATTTTATGGCCATAACACCCTTATGAGCATGACATTATTCTAATTTTATAGAAAATATAAAGCCTGTAATAATAAATAGCAATATCAGGAGGCAGAGACTTGTTTCAAACTATTTAATGCAGAGTACAAACAAACAAACAAACAAACAAACTCATCACTACCCATCTTGACCCTTTGTGGTTTGCCAGATTGTAACTATTACAGGAGTAGAAAGCCTAGTCTTTCTTCTGAGGGGCTCCGGGTGGTTTTGAACTGTCAATCAATCAGATTGCAGCCCATCTTGTAACCACTTCACCACCAGGCCTTCTCAATGGAGAATTATAGGGGTGAAAGCGGGAAGAGATAGGAGCATGGGGGTGAAGTCAAGAAGGAAGAAAGACTAGATCAAGGACTTCTACTGATTGTTTTGAGAGATCAGAGTAGAGAAAATAGGTGTCTATGGAGGCTAACTGTAAGGTGATGGTGAGAGAATTACAACCGTTAGTGTAGCAGGAAGTGGGTAGGGATGAGAAACCAGATTAAAGACAGAATCAAAGAACTTCCAAGATCTTACATTCAGGGAAGAGAGCTGACAGTGCCATTTAAAGAGAAACAAATGTGGACTTTTACTTTTCAGAGTTTGTAAGTTTGGTTTTAGATATGAGGAATACATTATACTAAAATATTGAGCAATTAGAAATATGGCCCTGGATCTTGGATACAAGATAGGGAGGAGAGATAATCATGGAGAAATCATTTGCCTAAGGGTGAGGAGTTAAGTCATGGGCATGGCATCTGTGAACAAAACCCAGGCTTAGTCAGTCCCCAGGGATAGTTCCTCACTCACAGTGGGAAAGCCTTGCCAACTGTCCCCACCCTGCACCCATTCCTATCTGTAAGCTGATTTATAACATAGAGATGCCTCCTTGGCCAATAAAGACACATTGTCAAATGATTACTTCTCAGAGAACTCTCTACATGAGGAAAAAAACTGTGGCTGGAAACAGGCAAAGCTCTCTAACAGGAGGAGGTAGGAGCGAAACTGCCCGAGTGTGTCCTTCGCACAATAACCTTAGGTGCTTGCTGCAGGGCTAGTCTTCTGCCTTCACTAGGCTTAGAATTTAAAAAAATTTGATTGGCCAAAAACTATCCCCAGAGACTCCAATGCAAATGAACATGTTTGGTCAGAGGGCGGGGTGGTCACAAACACATCATAGAGTCTGACCTTCCTAACAGGGATTATCTATAAATAACCATGGTTATCCCCGGAGTGCCGGATGTAAGCCTGGCGGTGCAGCCGGCCGAGGAGAAAGCTGTTGTCTTCTCTTTCCCAGTATTACTTGCAGAGGCAAGGAGCTGAAGGCCTTTGCACAGGTTCAAACTTACAGCCCTCACAGCCACAGACCTGTTTTCCTTGACAGGGCTCCCTCTGCTTTGCTAAGCAATGGAATGTAGCTACCAGGAAAAGAATATTAAGATTTCTTTTTCTAAATATGTCACTGGTGAAGCTCCTTTTAAAAAATTAATTGTGGTAATGCTGGAAACGCATAAAAGAACTGACAATCATACTTGCTCAGACCACAGAAGGGTTCATTTCAAAATGTGGTTTTGAATTGCTATTTTTTTCCCTCTGCCTGTAAGCAACACATTCATCAAAATCATTTCTTCTGAATAAAAGAAGAGCCCCTAATGGTGCCATTCAGTGTCATTAATGTGGAGGAGGTGAGTGATATGAGAGGACTCTATATTATTTATGATGAGCCGTTATGCGAGCCAAGTGCAGTTCAGTAAGGCCTTTTATAAGTGATAGGACATGGAAGAATAGAGAAGACGCAATGGGAACCCATGGGAGTGGTCGTTAACACATCCATGCCCATGGATCTACCCTGTTATGCTGATGAAACCTTTCTCTTCTGAATTGATTTATACTCATTTTCTTGGCAATTCCTACTCAGTAATCCTAAATACATTCAAGACTGGACTTAGGGGAACACATGATTGGGAGTTTTATAAACGTCATAATATGAACCAGATTATAAAGTTTTTGAGAAGAGGGGACAGGTTTCTATGAATATAAATACATTTTTGTATACATCCAGTCCTTCTTATTTATGTGTTGTTCATGCTAGGTACTCCTGAGTCAATTATCTGGCCGTTTTGACTCCTCATCATGACCATGTATACCAGAATCAAGAGCATGGTACCATGGCATTCTCACACTCTTTATTCTGTGTTAGTCCATTCTTGCAGCCAATGCGTCCATCCAGCTCATTGAGGGGCCTCCTCTCTTTCACTAGTTCTCTACTTGACCAAACATGATGCCTTTCTCCAGCAACTTCTCTTGTCCTTCCTGAGATTATGTCCACCATATGTGAGGCAGTCTTACCATCCACACTTCTAAGGATCATTCCACCATGAATCTTTTTTGCCAATATATGCCAACTCCATAAACCAAAGGTTTCATATTTTACAGTCTTCCCTATTTGTCGTCCAGCTTATGCATGCATTTCAGGGCTGAACCAGTCATGCCTGCAGCCAGCCACTTCTCAGTCCATAAGTGACATCTTTCTTTTTAAACTCTAAAAATGTCTTCAGTAACACATTTACCCAATGTAATCTGCCACTAGCTTTCTTGACTGCT
Organism: Nesogale talazaci; assembly: GCA_004026705.1. Classification (NCBI taxonomy): domain Eukaryota; kingdom Metazoa; phylum Chordata; class Mammalia; order Afrosoricida; family Tenrecidae; genus Nesogale; species Nesogale talazaci. The sequence continues at coordinate 88,631 of PVJH01007295.1, forward strand.
TGCCTCCCATGGGAATTGAAGATGATTCTAAGCAAAGTGAAACTTGGACAAATTCAATCTCTTTTTCTTTCTCATTCGTCATCTTTTAATTTTTTAAAACTTTTTATTGTGAATTGGGTGAAAGATTGCAGAGGAGATAATCTGTTTTACATTCTGTAGCAGTCACGTACACTGGTGCAATTTGACTAAGAGTGTAGTCTGGAGTCTAGCCTGTCAACCTGGAGATAGCAAATGAGACCCCTGTGTGGGCAGGGCTTTCTCTGAGAATTCTGGGAAATCTCGTGGTATTTCCTATGGGAAGTGAAAGACTATAGATTCAGTTCATTGGAGACCAACAACTGACAAGATCTGATGAAAGTATGTTGATAGAGCCTGATTTCTGGAGACTGGAGGAGCCAGAGGAGAAGCCACATGAGCTTACCCTGATGGAACCAAACTTCTGAGGCCGGAGAAGCCACATGGAGATTCCTGCCAGTGCTGAGATGCTTCTACCACTGCCGATGGACCCTGAGTCCTGGAAACAAGGAGCCATGGGGAGACCCCTGCCAGTGCCGGCATACTTCTACTACTTCTACTGTCGCAGGACACACCAGACTCTGCACCCACTGGCCTGTGGTTGTCCTGGTGTCATTGCACATACTTTGTGAGTCAGAAGAAGGCTTTATAGACTGGTCGGACATTATGGGCTAATATCAGACTTAATACCTTAGACTGAACTGGGTTGGGGTGCTTTCTCAATGTTTCATTCCTCTTGTATATAAACCTCTCCCTTAGATCCATATTCATGTTTATGAGCTTCTTTCTCTAGTCTTCCCAAACCAACACACATTCACACACATTTGTTTAATCTCACTCATTGCAATGTTCTCAATGTAACATCATATATTTATTTTCTCTCCTGTGTTTCCTAATTCCATTTATCCTTCTTCCTTAACCCTTCTTTATCTATGACTAAGTATTGCCCTTTTGATGTTAAGTTCTTCTAAGGTGGGATACCTCACAAGGATGTTTTCCCTTCATAGATTTGTCTATTGTTTGGTTGAGAGTTGAGTCATGAGGATCATTTAGAGTATTTATAGACTTTAATTGTGACTAAAGACCATAGTCTTGGTGGTTCCTACAAGTCTTTTCCTGACAATTAAATCTGATCTTTCTTATAATTTTGAGGTTTTTTTTCCTAAGGGTGATTTTTTATTTAAGATTTTTTTTTAGGGATTTATGTATATATATATAATATAAATATATATATTTATATTTTTTAATTTTATTGGGGGCTCTTACAGCTACTACAACATTCAGTCCATCATTTGTATCAAGCACATTTGCACACATATTTCCACATACATTTCCCAATATTTTCCACTTGAGCCCTTGATACAAGCTCCTCTTTAAAAACAAAAAACAAAAAACCTCCCCTTTCCCCTCCCCCACTTTTTTAAAAAAAATTAATCATTTATTGGGGGGGCCCTACAACTCCCATCAAAATCCCTAACAACATCAGTTGTACTCAGGCCACTTTTACACACCCATTGCCATCATCACTCTCAAAACATTCTCCCTCCCTCCAGGCCCCCATTATCAGCTCCCTATATTACCCTTCCTCCCCCCCTTACCCTTGAACCTTTAGTAATTTACAAATTATTTTTTCATCCTGTACACTGTCCAATGTGTCCCAACACTCACTTCCCTGTTGTCCGTGCCCCAGAGGGGAGACTACGTGTAGATCCTTGAAGTTGGCTATCCCTCTCCATTCCTCCATCCCTCCACCCTCCTGGTATTACCACTCCTATTACTAGTCTTGATGGATCATCTATCCTAAGTTTCCCATGTTTCCAACTTCATTGTACATCTCCTGGTCTAGCTAGATTTATGTGGTAGAATTGGGGTCATGATAGTGGGTGGGAGGCAGCATGGGAACTAGAGGAAAGTTACATATTTCATAGCTCCTACCCTGTATCTTAACTGACTCATCTCCTCCTTGTAACCCCTCTGCAAAAGGATGTCACCCCACCTATTGATGGGCTTTGGGTCCCCAATCTGTACTCCCCCTCATTAATAATAATATAATTTTAGCTCATTGATTCCTGACACCGGATTCCTTCACCACCTCATGATCACAGAGGCTGGTGTGTTTCTTCTGTGTGGGCTTTATTGCTTCTGAGCTGAATGGCTGCTTGTTTACTCAAGCCTTTAAGTCCCCTGATGCTATATCTTTTGGTAGCTGGGCACCATCAGCTTTCTTCACCACATTTGCATATGCACACAATTGTCCTCAGGGATCATATCAGGAAAGTGAGCATGCAAAGTTGTGCTTTTGAGTTCTTGAAGCCTGATATCTCATCCCTTTGACACCTCATGATTCCACATGCTAGTGTGCTTCTTCCATGTGGGCTTTGTTGCTTCTGAGCTAGATGGCCGCTTGTTTATTTTCAAGCCTTTAAGTCCCCAGACGCTCCATCTTTTGATAGCCAGGCACCATCAGCTTCTTCGCCACCTTTGCTTATGCACACATTTGTCTTCAGTAATCATGTCAGAAAGGTGAGCATCTTGGAATGCCAATTTAATAGAACAAAGTGTTCTTGAACCGAGGAGATACTTGAGTGGAGGTCCAATACACATTAATCCCTCTTATTCCATCCTCACTTATAAATATATGCCCCTATGTACATACCTGTATTTGAACCTCTATAAATGTTCATTATCCCCCAGTTCCTTCCTCTATTTCCATTTGCTTCCCTCTTGTCCCACTATCATGCTCACTCTCCCTTTGGGTTTCAGTATTTTTTCTTTGTAACATTAGTCTTAATCAATCCCTATTGGCCTTCTCTCACCTACCTTGTCCCTGCATTTGTATCAATTGTTATTCCCTTTTTCCTGGGCTGGTCGACATCACCACCTTTCCTCCTCCTCCCCCTCTTCAATGTCCCCTACCCTGGAGCCATTAGACTTGTCATTTTCACCTCCAACCTCTTTGTCCAGTCTATCTTGTCTAGATAGACCTGTAGAGGTAGCAATATGTACAAGAAAGGTCTCCTAAAATGGAGCAACTTAAGCAAATAAAACAATGATAACAACAGCAGGAAACCCCCTCAATGTACTATACAATATGTACCAGAATAATAAAAAATAATAGCAATATAAGCACCTGTATAAAGTTCAAGGTCTGTAGTTGACCTCCTAGAGTGACCCCTAGTTGAGTTGGATGGGGTGCCAATACCCAGGCCCCAAGTATATCTTTGTCACTCCATCTGTGACTCTACGCTCTGCTGCACACTCTTAGTGCTTTACATTGGTGTGGTTGTGTTCAACAGGGTATAATCTTGATCCCGCTTCTTCTTCCTGGCCCCAATAGGCCTTGGGTCTGCGAGGGTAGCCGTATTTCTTAATGGGGCTGGCCGTGCCGTCCTCTTTGTGCAGTAGCTGTTCTGAGTGGGATTATTGCCCTGAAGGTTCGGTGGGCCAGGATGCACATCATTCTCTCTTCCTCCCCTTTCATTTGTTCTCATGTGCTCTGGTCAGGTTTATCTCACTCCCCAAGCTTCAGGTTCAGTGCTGGCCTCCAAGGCAACTTCCTCTGGTAGAGAGGTAGCTGCCCCTATAGTTGGGGTTGGGGTTGTGTTCTCAGGCCCCTCCAGTGGTTCTCCACTCCATGCTTTCGTGCTGCATTCACATGCTGGGTCTCCAGGTTTAAGTTTGGTCCCTCTTTCCCTGTGGAGATATAAACAATACGCTCCCCTTTGATGGTTTAGTGCCCCCTTCCCTTTCTACACATCGCCATCTGCCTCCCCTCCCCCCTTGATGGCTACCATATGTAGCCTTAGATTTGATCTGGCCCCTGCCATATTACCTGGGCCTTCTCCCAGGTTTTTCTCTATAGAGTAGTTTTTCCCGATGCCGCTTTCCAATTTGTAAAATTATTAATATGCTTACCTCAGCGGATTCATATTGTACATGTCCTTTTGCGCTTGGCTGACTTCACTTAGCATAATTTCCTCCAGTTCTTCCCCTGCGGTGACATGCTTCATACGTTCATCACTGCTTTTCAGCGATGCATAGTACTTCATTGTATGTATGTACCACAGCTTTTTAATCCATTCATCAGTTAATGGGAATATGGACTGCTTCCAACTCCTTGCAACTGTGAACTGTGCTGCAATGAACATTGGAGCACAGAGCTCTGGTCATGGATTGTTGCTTGTCTCTTCTGGGTATATGCCCAGCAGGGGAATTGCTGTTCAATTTCCATCTGTTTTAGGTATCTCCAAATTTATCTCTATAGTGGCTGTACATACATGCAGGTCCACCAGCAGTGGATAAGCGACCCTATCTCCCTACAGCCTCTCCAGCATTTGTTACTTTCTGACTTTTTGAATTGGGCTATCCTTGAGGGTGCTAGGTGGTATCTCATTGTTGTTTTGATTTGCATTTCTCTTATGGCTAATGATCGGGAGCATTGTCTCATATATATATATTGGCCTCTCTGATTTCTGCCTCTGTGAAACTTCTGTTTAATTCCTTTGCCCATCTCCTCAGTGGGCAGTTAGTTTTGCTCTTTTTGGAAGCTATCAGGGTATTGTAGATTTTAGTAATAAGACCTTTATCTGATTTGTCATAGCCAAAGATGTTTTCCCAGTCTGTCTGCTCTCTTATTACTCTCTTGGTGAATTCTTTCGATGTGCACAGGTGTTTAATCTTTAATATATCCCATTTGTCTATTTGAGCCTCCTCTGTGTTTGTGTCTTTCCCTATTTCTGTTAGCCTATGTAATCCTTGTGCCAGTGTTCTCAGATTGTTCCCAATTCCCTCATTGATGGAGCTAATAGTTTAGGGTTTTACTTCAAGGTCTGTAATCCACCTTGAATTTATTCTAGTGCGTGGAGTGAGGTAAGGGTCTTGCTTCATTTTTCTACAGGTAGATATCCATTTTTTCCAGCTCTACTTGTTGAAAAGGGCATCTGTTTCCCTTTTGATACTTTTGGGGCCTTTATCAAAGATAAGTTGTCTGTATGCTTGTGTTTTTATTTCTGGATTTTCAGTTCTTTTCCATTGGTCTGAGTATCTGTCATTATGCCAATACCATGCTGTTTTGACCACTGTGGTTAGATAGTATGTGCGAAAGTCAGGTAGGGCAAGCCCTCCCACGATGTCCTTCTTCTTGAGGAGTTCTCTACTAATTCTGGGCTTCTTCCCTCTTCATATGAAGTTAGAAATCATTTTTTCCATTTCTTTGAAGAAGGAGGATGGTACTTGTATTTTTATTGCATTAAACTTATACTGTGCCTTGGGTAGGACTGTCATCTTGACTACATTGAGTCTTCTGGTCCAGGAGCATGGGATATTTTTCCATTTCTTGAAGTCTTTCTTGGTTTCTTGTAATAGTGTTCTGTAATTTTCCTCATATATATCTTTTGTTCTTTTTGTCAGGTATATCCCTAGATATTTCAATTTATGCTTGGCTATTGTGAAGGGTACCTCTTTTTTTTATCTCCTCTTCTGTGGTCTTATCTGATGTGTACAGCAGACCAATTGACTTCTGATTGTTGATCTTGTATCCTGCCACTCTGCCATACTCCTCTATTGTTTC
>PVJH01007296.1:0-64413 GCA_004026705.1 Nesogale talazaci
TCTTACAAGGTGAAGATACTAGGGCATTTCCATTTCTTCTCTTACAAGTACATTCCCACTCCCTTTTTTCACTTTTAATTATTTACTCTTAAATTTTTCATGGTGAATTAGGTGATGGTTTACAAAACAAATCATCAGTCCATATATAATCCATATATCATTCAACATTTCATATATAATTTGTTTCCTGATCCCTCCACCATGTACTCCCTTCAATCTCCCCTCACTTAGCCCACTTGCTCTGGGTTTCTTGTCTCCAGGCCTCCTTCTTTCTCACCCTCTGAACCTGGTCCTTGGCTAACTTTTGCCCTTTTGATCTTAAATGCTTGATGACTCTAAGCATGGGGTGGGGGCCTGAGTGAAGTTCCAGAGCTGAAGGATGACTAAGGATCGTAGTCTTGAGGGCCAGGGTGGGCACCAACCGCCATCCAACTCGTAAGCCTGCTCTCTTTTATAACTTTGAGTTTGCAGCACATTTTCTTCCCCTCCATCCAGGACCTCTGTGATCCTTTACATCTAATTCTCCGGGGCTCAGGGTCATGGAGACGGATGTGATCCTTTAGTTCATCAGAGTAATTTTTTCCAATATGTCTTTCGATTTTCATCTCTGTTCTTTCTTGTGGAGGGAGAGAGGTCAGTCGTTGCTCATTATAGGGCTACTCTAAGCTTTTAAGATTCCTGCTGACCTTTTTAGCTAAGCAGGGTGTAGAAACTTGACTCTGTGGGCTATATTATGCCAATTGAGGTTGATGCCCGCCCAGGCTATGGTTCTGGTACCCCAGACCCCAGTGGCTCAGTTCCTCGAGGCATTTGTTTATGGTAGGAAGTTTTCATAACTTTTTCCCTAGGTACTCCACTATATATGGATAAATATGTGACAAAAGTAGATACAGGTGCACAAATATCCCCTCTCTCATATGTTCAACCTCCATGTCTGCCTCATCTACCATTAGATCACACTATTGCAGGACTGGGTATACGAATTGCTTCTGTTGCCAACCTCCCGCAGTGCTTCCCTGCTTGTTTTTTTTTTTAAACCAACCTCCCTCTTATTGCATAATAACTTCCCCTTCACTCAAGTGAAAACAGGTCTGTCCTCACGCCTGTGACTCGCTCACATTGCTGTCCCTTCCCACCCCAGGTGAACCATGAAAAAAATGCTTCTTTCCCCCCTTTTCTTGTTAAAGGGGAGAGCGTGCATGCAGTCCCCTACTACCACAAATTATGCAGTTGAGTTTCCCACATTTGGAAATTGCAGGGGACAGCACATCCAGAGTGCAATGGATAAGCTGCGCCCTGGGAAAACCACCTTCGAGATTATGGTATCTCCCCAGCCAGGAAAGTATGAAAGAACACTTCTTTTAGCGTGAAAATCTTTTCTTGACATTATAATAGTAGTCTCATACAAAATGTATCCTTTTGAGTACGTGCAAATGTGCTTGACACACTGGATGAGTGTATGGATTATCACAGAGATCTAAGAGCTGCCAATAAAAGTCTTTTTAAAAGATGGCACTGAGCTCCGGTGGTGTAGTGGTTGTGCACGGGACTGCGGCCCACTGGGTTGGAGGTTCAAATCCAGCAGCAAGGCTGGGCCTCCTATTCCCACCACCGGGGGGCAGTGATTCCCCACTCCAAAAAAAGTATTTTAAAAAGAAAGAAAAAGGGGAAAAAGGAAATAGAATAAATCAACGTCACATTTAAAACAAATGTATCCTTTCATGAGCATAATAATAATAATCTTCAGATTTTTCCATGATTTCAGGTGTCTTGAAATGCAGGTCTTTGATGCTGCATACGAGTGGTCTGTTGTATGTGTGCCCCTTCTTCCATTTTGAGGAATCAAGGTGGTCTCCTAAAATCGTTCTGCTATCATGAGTAGTGCTATGATGAATATGGGTGTGCATCGATCTCTCTCTAATGGTGTTGTGGGTGTTTTTTCATAGGGTGTGTACCAAGTGGAGTGAGTGCTAGGTCATAGTGGTAGCTTTTGGAGGAAGCAGCATGCTGCTTTCCACAGTGCTTGTACTGTCTTGTGGTCCCACCAGCAAAGTACAAGGATTCTAATCTCCCTGCAACCTTTGCCAGCATTTAAAAAAAAATTTAACTTTGATATTAATACTGCAGAGAGATGATATCTCATTGTTATTTTTATTTACATCTCTCAAATACCTAATGATTGCAAGCATTTTTCAAGTTTTAACGTCTTCTTTAGTGTAGTGCCAGTTCAAGTCCTCTGATCATTTTTTAACTGGATTATTTGTCGTTGTTCTTTTTTCAATTTCATTTGAGTTGCTTTAATTTCAGATGGTGCAGGATTCTGGGCATCACAAAGACTGATGAGTAGCTCTGGAGGGTTCCGTGCTGGGTTCCCTCTGACCTCACAGCTAAGCTGGAAATGGCTAAGTGAGAAGAAGTAAAGGGATAAGCCATTGTGTGACTTTTCTTCTCTTTCACAATTTATTCTTAAATGTACATCAGGCTCCAAGACAATGCTTCATTTGAACTGTGGGTGGCAACAGATGTTTTAACAAGGAATCCAGATGTTTACACTGGAATAGAATCAAGGGTCGTCATTGCTTCAGCCACCAAGAACCACTGACTTTTTGCCCGATTTTTTAATTCCACTTGTGGCCTTGGATGTTAGCTCCTCAAGTCTCCTCAGTTCTTTCTGTTTCTGCTTGAAAGCGTATCATCCTGATCTCCTTGGTCTGCTTCTTGGGTTGTTCCAGCAGCTACTTCTTGCCACCTTTGAGGCCCGAAATGGCACGAGCTGCCCCTTCCCCAGACCTGCCACCAATTTGTCTTGTTCTTATTGAGATGTTGAAGTTTTCTATCAATAAGTTCACTGTCCCATATCTTGCCCCATATCATTGTCCCATATCATTGCCAAAATCTTTTCCCAGTCTGTGGTTTCTCTTCTTACTCTTTGGCTGAAGCCTTCTGATGCATACTTTAGGAGGTCCCAGTCACCTCATTTCTTCTCTGTTATTGTCTGTGTGAGTTCATTATGTTTGACAATGTATCTTTGTCATATTTCAGGATCTTTCCGTTTGCCTTTATCTTTTCATTGATGATCTTTAGAGTGCTAGGCTTCACATTTCGGTCTTTGGTCCATCTTGAGTTTCTTCATCAATAGGTCTGATTTCATGACTGCTTAAGGATTATAGTGCCTCACTTCATGTGCTCCAGTCCTTTGTCAAAAATCAGCTGTCCTTGGGGAAAATGGATTTACTCACAGTTCTTATTTATATTCCTTTGTTCCATATATTTATCGCTATACCAGTATCAGACTGTCTTAACTAACTTGGTTGCAGGTTTTGAAATTAAGATCTACTTCCTTTATGACACTGGCTATCACTAGGCAAAGCAGTCTGTAGCTCTTGTCTCCACTCCACTTTTCCTCTGGGTGAACATCAGTACATTCATCTTTCTGAACCTAAAACTGTGTGTAAAAGAGTAAAGATTATGTTTATTTTGGTTGGATTTTTAAAGAACAAATGATATGGATTATGATAAGAGTTGTATGATGCCCCAATAAAATGATTTAAAAACAAATTAATTGAGATTTAAAAGAGAAAGAAAAAGAAAAGACCCTATGGAAGTTAGATGCCTGCTGTCAATTTGAGTATTAAGAGAGAAGGGGTAGAGTTCAACATGTCAATCAGAGCCCAGCTTGATGACCTCATTTGGAATTGCTAAGGAGATAAATAATTTGCTGGAGGCGGGACACAGACTCACTCTCTGGGAGGCACATTGCAGCTGATAAGACACAGGGAACTACACTAGCACCCTGAGCAGGAGGAACCACATGGAAACCCTGCAGCACTGAGATGCTTACCACACCACTGGATTCACAAGCCTTCCCACCCACGGGTCTGTGATCTTTCTGCATTGGGTGTCATTGCATGTGTTTTATGAGACTTTATAGATTGGTATCAAACATATTGGCTAATATCAGACTTATGAACTTGATCTGGACTGGACTGGGATTTTTTTAAATGTACATTTACTCTTTATCTTATACTCTTTAGTGTATTTTAGTGAATTTGTTTTTCTAGCTAACCCAGATTAACATAGAGCTAATGAGATTATACAGTTCTTTTTGATGTGATTAAACTACTAAATTTTTTTGGATTAAATAAAGCAGCAACCTTTAATATGCTACTTATAAAAATACACCTTTGATATAAACAGACTAAAAATCAAAGGATGGAAAAACACACACCAAATTAACAGCAGTCAAAAGAAAACTGAAACAGCAATATAATCTCAAGCAAATGAGACATCAAAGTTAATGACAAATGAAAGAAAGTTTCAATTGAACTTAATGACAAAGTTTTAACTGAACAAGAAACCATAACCATAATTAATATGTACATATCAACTATAGGACCATCAAAATAGATTAATCAAATTCTCATAGAAATGAAGAGAGAAATAGATCATGATATGGTATTAGGATACTGCAATACATCACTTTTATTTATTATCTTTTTAATAATTTTATTGGAGGCTCTTACAGCTACTGCAACATTCAGTACATCATTTGTATCAAGCACATTTGCACACATGCTGCCACATACATTTCCAAACATTTTCCACTTGAGCCCTTGACACAAGCTCCTCTTACCAAAAAAAAAAAGAAAAGAAAAAGTTCCCCTTTCCCCTCCCCCCCTTTTTTTAATGAATCATTTTATTGGGGGCCCATACAACTCCCATCACAATCCATACCAACATCAATTGTAAGCAGGCCACATTTACACACTTATTGCCATCATCACTCTCAAAACATCCTCCATTCCTTCAGGCCCCCAGTATCAACTCCCTATATTACGCTTCCTCCCCGCCCCCTTAAACCCTTAGTAATTTACAAATTGTTATTTTTTCATATTGTACACTGTCCAATGTGTCCCAACACTCGCTTCACTCTTGTCCATGCCCCAGAGAGGAGGCTACGTGTAGATCCCTGAAGTTGGTTCTCCCTTTCTATTCCTCCATCCCTCCATCCTCCTGCTATTACCACTCCTATTACTAGTTTTGATGGATCATCTATCCTAAGTTTCCCATTAAAGTACTAAATTTTATAATATGTGAATTACATGCCAATTAAGTTGTTGGGGAAAAAAAGAAATAAAAATATTTTTTAATTGGGGGAAGCTGGGTGGGGGAGTTGATATCAAGGAGGTCAAGAAGGAAGAGGCTATTGTGACACTGATTGTGATAGCAGTCGTTCCATACTGCTTGATGTGAATGAAGTCTGAAACAATAGGTTATCTTTCTGAGCTCCAAATAGATGATTTTGGAAAAAGAAAGCCAACAAAAAAGCAAATGAGATGCTATATCTAAACCACTCAGATCATTATCTGTTACATAATAAGTGTCAAATATTTTTATTAATTATTATTATGCCTCCTCTAAACTTCAGTTCATCTAAAAGCTCAGTTTTCAATTTCTTTACTACACAATTATTTTTCAAGGATGACATCTGTTCTTCCTCAAGGTGGATCTAAACTTCTACTGAAGGATCAATTATCAGAATACCAATAAGACTGATTAAATATTCACTGTAAGACCTAGTCTTGTGTTAGACACGTTTCAGATACGGGAGGAAAAATCAATCTCAGAGAGAAAAGCTGTTAGGCAGCTAAAACTCCAATATTTTGAATCCTGGGCAGTTAACAGCTGTGTATCCAAAGTCAGAAACATTTGCATTTTTTTCTCCACTGTTTTGGGGGATATTTCAGAATAAAATTATAAAACTTACAAAATCTATGAATACTTGACACATTGCCCAAGAGCTAAATTCAAACACCTCAATCAAATATTTAAGGCCCTTGTGTTAGTCTGGGTAGCCTAGAGAAACAAATTCATAGACACACATATGGATATAAGGGAAAGGTTTATATACAAGAGGAATGGAACATTGAGAAAGCATCCCAACACAGTCCAGTCCAAAGTCATAAGTCTGATATTAGCCCATATATCTGATACCAGTCTATAAAGTCTCCTTCCAACTCACGAAGCACATGCAGTAGAGATGTCCTGGAGTTGGCAGGGGTCTCCTCATGGCTCCTTATTTCCAGGGCTCAGAGTCTATCAGCAGTGTCCATGGGTGGCAGAAGCATCTCAGTGCTGGAAGGGGTCTCTCTGTGGCTTCTCCAGCCCCAGAGGTCTGGTTCCATAAGGGCAAGCCCATGTGGCTTCTCCTCTAGTTCCTCCATTCTCCAGGAAACAGAATCGATTAGCATGCTGTCATCTCTTCTTGTCAGGAGTTCGTCGTCTCAGAGACTCAGTCTAGTCTCTCTTCTCCAATTGGGGAATGCTGCAAGCCTTCCCAGAAATCTCAGGAGAAAGCCATGCCCACACAGAGGCCTCATCGGCTACTCATTGACTATCTCCAGATTAACAGGCTAGACTCCACCCCTACATCCCAATCATTAAATTGACATCATGAATACATAACTGCCACAGCCCTTTATAATATAACCCTAACTTACATTCTTTTTTACATTCATGACTCCCTAAAACCTGCCTTATGTTTAGACCCTTGACCATTGCCCAGTGTTCCCCAGTGTCTCTTTGACATTCATTGCTTATGCTATCACATTGGTATGAGACATACTCCTTATTCTTAGCAACTGCCTTGACACTATCTCCTCCAAGATGTTCCTGATAACCTCTCACTCTTCTTTGAACTCTTCAAGCACTTAGAGGCAAGTATTCATTTATTCAAGAAGCAAATACAAAGTATCATACTGATCCTTTGGATACAAAGGATCCTCGACTTTAAAAAGATCTCAGTTTAGTTGTCAGAAAAGATAAGTTTGAAATGAATAATATTAATGACGAAAAATAAATTAAGACAAAAGGGTAACAGTGATTCCATCAATTTGTATTCTGTATTTTAGATCATGAGAATATGGAAGCTACCTTTCAAAAAAAAAAACAGTATTTTAACTGGTGCCTGAAGGAAAAATGAGATTCAGACAGGCAAAGAAGGAGGGGGGAAATAATAAATAGGGGGCTGAAACCAGAGGAAAGAGATAATAAAATAAAATAAAATTAAATTAAAATAAAATAATAAAATAAAAGACGCCATTGCGTCCATTTTGGGTTTAAAGCAACAACTGCATCTGTGGGTTTATGAAGTCTGTGGACTTCATAAAGGAGTAGAAAGTCTTTTCTTTCTCCATTGAAATCACTGGTGGTTTCAAACCAATAACCTTGCAATTAGCAGCCCAACTATTACTCCGTTATCCTCTGCGAGGGAAAAAAGGCAAACACAAGAAAGAGAGACATGAAGATGAGTCATGTGCTAAGAAAGCAGACTCACTGAGGTCAATTCCAGTCGATCCAGACTCACAGTGATGCTGTAAGACAGGGTAGAACTGCCCTTGTGGGCTTCCGAGACTGTCACTGTTTATGAGCGTAGGAATCCTTGTCTTTGTCCCAAGGAGCAGTCAGAGATTTTGAATTGTTGATCTTGGGTTAGCCACCCATCTCATAGACACTACTACTCTTACCAGAACCTCCACCTCCTCCTCTAGGACCCAACTATCCCAAATTAGACCCCAGTACAAACTTACTCTCCTGTTTTGGAGAGCGTCTCCATTATGAGCCCCAGCCCTCACATACACACACACTTAAAGAAAATCTGGATTACCCTAGCATGTATTTAAGAAATTACTTCAAATATTACTTTTTCTGGGGAGCCATCCTTGGCCCCTGAATTCAAGCTAGGTGGTCCTTTTGAAATTCCACATAATTCTTTGCTTATTTTTGTTAGTGTTTATTAAACGTATTGAAATCAACCTATTGACTAATGCTATGAAGTCTTTTAGGATCCCTGACCATCTAAATAACATTTGCTGAGTGACTGACTGATGGCTGTATGTAGGATGCTGTGATAGGCCTCAGGAGGTGAGGAGATGCAATCAGAGATACTTTTAACCCCTGTTCTTATGGAATCTCTGGTTTGGGCAAGTCATATGTGGTGCATCCGTGGCAGAGAATGAAGATGGACCAGCAAGGTGAGTTATAGAGCCATTGGCTGAGACTGGAGGGAGGAGATAAGGAGGATGTATCTCTTTGTATCCACCTACCATCTACTAATCTCCAAACTGAAAACTGGAGTATTTATATTTATACAGACATAAAATAACAGTAACAGCATTTCTATTTGTCTCTTTAATTGATTTACCAACAAAACAGGAGTTCTTATAAAATAAGGTGGGTTTCTTGCTTCTCTTAGGAAATGTGGTAACGGAACCACAGACCCGCTTGCCTTCATCTCTTCAGTTTGTCAGTTTTATTTTAAATACATTTATTTCAGTCAAAGCAGACCAACGTAATATCTGTAAACTCTGCCTTGTATAATGCACCTTTTATAAAGTGACTTCTTTGGGCACCCCCCCACCCAACATTTAATCTCATTTTGAATGAACATTTCAACCTCTGCTTTTTGTTTGCATTTGTCTGTCCTTTTTTTTTCAAACTTGCCCACATAATTTTAATTGAACACTCTTGTCTTATATACAGAACATACAATGTGGAATTGTTCTTAATAATTCAGATTTTTTAAAAAATAGATGTTTTAGCACATATTTATTGGTATAACAGATGATTCTTACTTTTATTATCAAAGTTACTAATTTTCTCTTACTTTCAAAATATTTTGCCATGTTTCACCATGTGCTCTGTGTTTATTTTGTGGTGGCATGTGTGTTAACTTCAATAACTTGTAAAACTTGTATGAGCAAGCTTCAAGAAATTCATGGAATTATGGAATGAAAAGTTAAGGAACTTTCCCACAAATTTTTGAAGACTTGTATTTATCTTTGAGTGGTTACTTCTGTCATGGAATGTATTTAGATAGTAGTTAGCTTGCTGTTAGCTGCAATTATGCCAACCTGATTCATGTCTGTCCCATGTGAGTCAAGTAGAACTGCTTTGTGGAATTTGTGGGATTTTCTAGGTTGTGACCTTTGGGAAGCAAATCCCCAGACCTATCTCCCTAGACACCCCTGGGCGTGTAGGAACTGCCAGCCTCTCTGCTAGTCATGTAGTGTGTAACCACTCAGAGACTCCTCTAGACCAGCTGGAAGGATGTGACATGTAGAGATTCCCAGATTTGTCCCCTGAAGATTCAGTAAACCAGGCACCAGGTTCAGGAGTTTCTTCATAGCTCCTAGTAATTTTAAAATATACATGAGTATATGTGCCCTTCCTGTCCCCTTCTCTCCTCTCTGACAACAAGCTAAGTGAATGGCGGAGGGAATATGTTCCAGATAGAGAAAGCAATCTCTGAAAAGCCTGTGGTGGATTAAATTTTATTTTCATGCTTGAGAACTAGCCAGGCTGCCTCTGAGATGGGAGGGGTTAAAGGCTGGCAATGAGGTCAGTCCTATAAGTGCATGGTGAGAACTTAGACATCATTCTGAGTCAAAGCCAATGCAGCGAAAAGGGTTTCAAGTAAAACAGACACCTGTTTTACAGTATATATAAAAAGGATAGTCTGGCTTGTGTTTGGAAACGCCAATCACAGGAGCAAAGGAGATCATCTGAGAGGTTATTGTAATAATCTAGATCAGGCTGAGCCCCGGTGGCATAGGGGTTGTGTGTGGCACTACGGTGCACAGAGTTGACGGTTCAAATCCAGCAGCAGCTCTCCAGGAGCAAGGTTGGGCCTCCTATTCCCACCAGAGGGCAGTGAAGCCCCCCTCAAAATAATCTAGATCATAGGTTCTCAAAGTTTTTCAGCTTACCACTCCATTTTCAGAAAAAAAAAATTACTCAGACTCTGCCCACCTCCCTTGACAATTAAGACCTTTTGTACAATAGCCCATAATCCAGGGGAAGGTGCAGGCATCTGCTTTTGTAGTCACTGTGGTTGGTCCCCAGGCGCTCAGAGTGCCATATGGTCCACTTTGGGAAACTGATCTGGACAAAAGAAATGATGGTGGTGTAGTCTATAGTGGAGTGGGAGGTAAACGATTAGATTTAGGATAATACTTTGAAGTTAGAATTGACCATTTACTAATGGCCTGTATACTACATGTGAAAGAGAAAAGATTGATGTAATGATTTGACCTGAGGCATTTTCCAGATCATTGTAGGAAGATAGCAAAATAGGTGATAAAGCAACAGGTTATAAGGCCCAGAGTTAAACAAACTAATAGTTGAAATGCTATGATAATGGAGCATGAAAAAGAGAAAATCTATGAGAATGAATAGAAAGCCAGGATTTTATTCAAGTGAGAATCTATTATAAAAATTACATTTCAGATCATTGAAAAAAAGAATGAATAAGCAAAGCATTATGCTGAAACCACTGGATTGCCAAGTGTGGAAGACTAATGTTAGGTACCTATTATTATCTGATATCATAAAATAAATTTTAAATTGATTTTCTCAAATGTAAGGAGACAATAAAAACTTAGGAGAAAAGATAAGATACTATTTGGTAAATGAAGAACTGATACCAAGGGCTCAAGTAAAATGCAAATGTTTTGAGAATTATGATGGCAACAAATGTACAAGTGTGCTTGACACAATGGATGTATGTATAGATTATGATAAGAGTTGTATGAGCACCCAATAAAATGAGTTTTTAAAAAAGATATTAGTTGGTAACTTCTAAAGTGATGAAGACCTTGATAACACAAAACATGGAAGCCATAACTTTTGACTTCACCAAACAGAACAAAACAAAACAAAAAATACCTGCATAATTCTGACATATTAATCCAAATGTGATGAAATATTAGCTTTCTTTTACATACTCCACCCTGAATCTAGAACATAGAAAAGGTCTCTTCTGAATTTTTGGTCCTGAAGTCTATGTCCCTATCTGATACCTCAAACAACCAGAACAATTTTAAGCCTGGGATTGTGGGAGACACAAAAGTAGTGAAATGACTAAGATGATGAAATCCTTATCTTGGAGGAAGTACAGCCAGAATGCTCCAAAAGGCAAGGAGAGCAAGAGTTTCCCTCATGTGTTTGGACATGTTATCAGGAGATCGGTCCCTGGAGTAGGACAGCATATTTGGTAAAGTGGAGGGGCAGCGAAAAAGAGGAAGGCCCTCAATAAGATGGAGTGACACAGTGGCGGCAGCAATCGCCATAAAGGTCAGAACAGCAGTGCAGATATTGTAGGATCAAGTGGCATTTTGTTCTGTTGTACTTGCTGGCACCTAACACTCACAACAGCAAAATGATGAACACAGTGATACTGTAGCCCACTGCAGGTTTCTTTGGAGAGATTGGTCTTGATCTTGAAGGACATATTCCAAGCTGGGAATGAAACCCTGGCGCAATTCCATGAAAAAGAACAAAGAGACACATTCCACTGTCTATTGTACCACACACAGTGTGACTTTAGAGCACTAATGACTGTAAAGAGCACAGAACACAGCTACATTATGGCTATAGAGATCCAGGGTTGTTCTTTTGGGGCAATATGGCGAAAGAAACAATAGCAGGGCTCACTGCAGATGGCATAGGTCCAGAGAAGGAACTGTCTTGGGCACGTTAGTGAATCACCAAGCCTAGAGGTAATCCTGGAGTCACGATCACCTAGGCAGATACAGGGATTCACTGGGAAAATATAGAGAAGCCTTTGGAAAGTGGTAGAGGGATTTCACTTCACAGAGTTGTAAGAATACCAGACTTTATGCTTCTCAGAAAAATAACTAAATAAAATGAACCTGCTGTGACCTCATGAGTGGCCACACAGTAGAATTTCACCATAGGGATTTCTTGGCTGTAATTATGAAAGCAGATCACCCGGCCTTTCTCCCACCATGTAGACCATTGTCCTTTCAGTAAAATCTTTTATGCCCAAACCTCTAAAAGGCAGAAAAAAGTCTGTCACAGAAGAAACAATGAAATATTATTTACTAACTTGAACCCTAGAAAACTGATAAGATTATACCCCATTAAAAGTGCAAAACTGGTGTGACCTAGAATTAAAAAAAAAAAAAAAAAGACAGCCCCATCAAGTTCCAGTTCTCAAGGTTTCCTGAGAGTTAAGGACAGTTTTTGCCACACAGAGGACTTGCTTCTATTAAGAACACAGTCATTTTCCTACCTTGCATATAGTGTAAGGAGTCTTGGTAACACAAATACCTAGCTCCTTATTGAACTGTTGACCACAGGTCAGTGATTCAAACCCACCAGCTACCTCAAATGAGAAAGATGAGGCTGTCTAGTCCCAGAAAGATTTACAGTTTCAAAAACCCTAAGGGGCAGTTCTAATATGCCCTAAAGAGTCTCTATGAGTTGAATCAACTTGGTGGCCATATGGTTGTTTGTTTATTATATATGGTCAGTGTTTACTTATAACTTTGGGATAGTTTTTGTAATATTCTGATACTGGTAATACAGAAGGCCAATTAGTATGTTTCAACAAAATGATGAAGCACTCCAAGCACTTGCTCACTGCTGCCAAGATGTTTAGAAGACAATTACCTGGCAAATCCAGTGTAAGAGATCCATATTTGTATCCATTCAAAGAGTGGGATCAGTGGAATGTGGAAATTCTCAAACAACATCATGAACCTCACATGCAAATAAAGCTTTGTTGCAGATTATTCAACAATGTTTGTAGCAACACATTGGCAGAGAGCAGGCAGAAATTCATGCTGGATTCAGAAAAGGACTTGTCAGGAGAGATATCATTGCTGATGTCAGTTGGGACTTGGTTGAAAGCAGAGGAAATCAGTAAGGTGTTTACTTATGTTTCATTGACCATATAAAAATATTTATGTGGATCATAATCAGTGAGGAAATTGGAAATTCTTGTTCACTGCATTGTGCTTATGCAGAATCTGTACACTCACCAAGAGGCAGTCATTTGAAGAAAACAAGGAAATACTGTATGATTTAAAGTCAGAAAAGGTATGCATTCAAGGGTATAGCCTTTCAAAATACTTATTCAACCTGTATGCAGAACAAATAGTACAAGAAAGTGAACTATCTGAGGAAGAACTCAGCATGCGGATTGTAGAAGGGCTTATTAAAAACCTGCAATATGCAAATGACACCTTGCTTACTGAAAGCAAGGAATTGAAGCATTTGCTGACAAAGACCAAGCAAGCACTACAGCCTTCAGCATGGATTGATACCCTGTGTAAAAAAAAAAAGCCAAATCCGGGCTGAGCCCTGGGGGCATAGTGGTTGTGCGCGGGACTGTGGCCCACTGGGATGGAGGTTCAATTCCAGCAGTGGGACTGGGCCTCCTACTCCCACCGCCAGAGAGCAGTGATGCCCAACAAAAAAAAAAAAAAGTCAAATCCTCTTCACTGAGCCAACAGATAACAACATGATAAACAAATCTTTTTGCACAAGATTATTTTATTTACTTTTATTTTAAGTGGTTTTATTGGCATATACTTCACATATTCCACAATTTAATCATTCAGTGATTCAAAACTTGTGCATGCACCAGCCAGTATGATTACGAGGTGTTGATAGGATCAGCTATCAGGAATCAAAGAACAAAAAAATCATATTATTGTGATTGAAGGGGAGTGAGGAATGGAGACCCAAAGTCCAACTGTTGACAACTGGACATCCCCATACAGAAGGGTCGCAGGGAGGAGAAGAGACAGTCAGGGTGCAGTACAGCACCAATGAAACAGACAACTTTCCTCTAGTTTTTGAATGCTTCCGCCCTCCCCTTCCCTCACTATCATGATCCCAATTCTACCTTACAAAGCCAACTAGACCAGAGGATGTACACAGGTACAGATAAGAGCTGAAAGCACAAGGAATCCAGGACAGATAAACCCCTCAGGACCAATAATGAGAGTAGTAATACCAGGAGGGGAAGGAGAAGGTAGGGTAGAGAGGAGGAAACAATCACAATGATCTATAACTCCCTCCCTGGAGGACAGACAACAGAAAAATGAGTGAAGGGAGACATCGGAGAGTGTAAGACATGACAAAATAATAATAATTTATGAAATATCAAGAGATCATGAGGGAGGGAGGGGAAAAATGAGGAACTGATACCAAGGGCTCAAGTAGAAAACAAATGTTTTGAAATGATGGCAAAAAATGTACGAATGTGCTTGATACAATGACTATGAATGGATTATGGTAAGAGTTGTATGAGCCCCCAATAAAATGATTTAAAAAAAATACTTGTGGCTGAGTGCTGGTGGTATAAGTGGTTGAGTGCGGGACTGCAGCCCACGGGCCTGGCAGTTCAAATCCAGCAGCGGCTCTCAGGTGCAGCACTGGGTAGCACCCAAGACCACCAGAGGCAGTTATGCAAAAAAAAAAAAAAAGACTTGTGCATCACCACAATTAAATTCAGAGCATATTCTTCTCATATTCATTGTCATTAGTTCCCCATCTCCCCCCTAATGTCCCCTGTCATGCCCCTAGGGAATTATTAATCCAGTTATTGTCCCTATAGATGTCCATATCCTGGATTTCATATACAGAAGATCATGCAAAACACAAATAAATCATCAAACAAAATAAACAACAATAATTAGACAAAAAGCAAAAAAACTCAATAGAAAGTAGAAAATATTAAAAACTGAAGAAAACCTTAAATGGTTCAAAAAGTATTTTTCTTTTTAATTTTAATAAATCATTTTATTGGGGGTCCTTATAGCTCTTATAAAAATCCATATATCCATCGGGTCACGCACATTTGGACATATGTTGCCATCATTCTTGTCAAAACATTTTCTTTCTGCTTGAACCCTTGGTATCAGTTCCTTAGATTTTTCTCCCTTCCCCACCCTTCCACCCTCATGAACCTTGAAAAATTATAAATTATTATTATTTTCATTTCTTATACTTTCCACTGTCTCTCTTCACCCATGTTTCTGTTGTTCATCACAGGGGGTGGGTATGTAGTTATATGTCAATCATTGTGATTAGTTCTCCTTTCTCCCCCACCTTTCCCCTACATTCATAGTTTCACTACTCCCCTTATTGTTCCTGAGGGGTTTATCTGTTCTGGATACTGTGTGTCAAGAGTTCTTATCTGTACCAAGGTATGGGTCCCACCTAGCCAGATATGTAAGTTAAAACTGGGGTCATGAAGAGGAAACATTTAAGAACTAAAGGAATGTTGTATGATTTCTTGGTGCTATGCAACACTGTGGCTGGCTCATCCCTTCCTTGTGACCTCTCTGTGAGGAAGTGTCCAATTGTCTACAGATGGGTTTGTGGTCTCCAAGCCTCCTCCACTAATTTGCATTGATATGATTGCTATTTTGGGTCTTTTGATGCCCGAAACCTGATCCCATCGACATCCTGTGATCACACAGGTTGCTCTGCTTCTCCATGTGGGCCTTGTTGCTTCCCAAGATAGATGGCCAATTGTTTATCTTCAAAACTTTAGGACTCCAGATGCTATACATTCACCATCAGCTTTCTTCATCATATTTGCTTATGCACCCATTTTATCTTCAGGATTGTCTTGGGAAGGTGAGCATCACAAAGTACCAGTTTACTAAAACAAAGAGTTCTTGCACTGAGGGAATACTCGAGTAGAAACCCAATGTCTGTTTGCTACCTTAATACTTCATATATAAATATATTTACATATGTATGTGCCTATATTTACTAATTTTTTCAATTATTTTGGAGGCTCTTACTGCTCTTAAAACATTCCATACATCATTTGTATCAAGCATATTTGTACACATGTTGCCATTTTCATTTCCAAAATATTTTCTATGTGAACCCTTGGTATAAGCTCCTCTTTCCCCCTCCTTTTTTTTTAATAGATCATTTTACTTGGTGCTCATATGGCTCCCATCACAATCAATACATACACATCAATTGTATGCAGTCCACATTTGCACGCTTGTTGCCATCATCACTCTCCAAACATCCTCTCTCAATTTACACCCTCCAGTACCAGCTCCCCATATTTCCCTCCCTTTCCTACTCCCCCTCCTTCATGAACCCTTAATAATTTATAATTTTTATTACTTTTTCATATCGTACACTATCCAATGTGTCCCTCCACCCACTTCCCTGTTTTCTGTACCCCAGAGAGGAGGTTATATGTAGATCCCTGCAATTGGTTCCCCCTTTCTACTACACCCTCCCAGTATCACCACTCTCACCACTGGCCCTGAAGGGATCATCTATTCTGAATTCCCCATGTACTCCCCCTCATTTATAATGATATAATTTTTAATTCTTTGATGCCTCATACCGGATCCCTTCGACACCTCATGGTCACAGCCTGGTGTGCTTCTGCCATGTGGGCTGTTTTGTTTCTGAGCTAGATGGCTGCTTGTTTACCTTCAAGCCTTTAAGACCCCAGACGCTATATCTTTTTATAGCTGGGGACCATCAGCTTTCTTCACCACATTGTTTATGTACACATTTGTCATCAGCGATCATATCAGGAATGTGAGCACGCAATGTTATGATTTTTAGTTCTTGAAACCTGATAACTGATCCCTTTGACATCTCATGGTCCCACAAGCTGGTGTGCTTCTTCCATGTGGGCTTTCTTGTATCTGAGTTAGATGCTTTTGATAGCAGGGCACTATCAGCTTTCTTCACCACACCTGCTTATGCACACATTTGTCTTCAGTGATCGTGTTGGGAAGGTGAGCATCGTGGAATACCAATTTAATAGAACAAAATGTTCTTGCACTGAGGAAGCACTTGAGTGGAGGTCTAATGCACATCTGCTGTCCTAATACTAACCCTATAAGTATATGCACGTTGATCTATTTTCCCATCATCCTCTAGAAATATATTCTCCTGTGTACATGCCTGTATTTAGACCTCTATAAATGCTTACCCCTCAGTTCTTTCCTCTATTTCCTTTCCCAACTACAGGGGCAGCTGCCTCTCCCCCAAGGAGAGTTTGCTTTGGAGGTCAGCACTGAAGCTGCAGCTTGGGGAGTGAGATATGCCTGGCCAGAGGCCAGGAGAACCAATGGAGAGGAAGAGAGAATGGAGTGCATCCTGCTCTACCAAGTCTTCAGGACGACATTCCCACTCAGAGCAGCAGATGCACAGAGAGGATCAAAAGGCTAATCCTACTATGAAATACAGTTTCACTCACTGACCTAAAAAGTCCTTCAGAGACAACAATAGAGAACCAGGGTCGGGATTATGCCCTGTCTGACCCAGCCACATCATGGCAAAACACTAAGTGTTTGCAACAGAGTATAGAGTTCCCTAGGGTGTGCCAAGGATATACTTTGGGACCAGGGTGTGGCACCTCATCCAACTCATCCGGGGGACACTCCTGGAGGTCAACGAACAGACCTTGAACTATTTGCAAGTCTTTATAGTGTTATTATATATATATATACACATATATGTATATATGACATTGGGGTTTCCTTTTTATCATCGTTTTATTTTCTTTGGTTGCATCATCTTAGGATGCCTGTGGTTTTTGTACGTATTGTTGTCTCTGCAATTCTATCTAGATAAGATAGACTGGATAAACAGTAGGGAGACAAAAATGATGAAACTGATGGTTCTGGGGAGGCCATGGGAGATGGAGAGGAGGGGGAAAGGAGGTGGTGTTGACCAGCCCAGGGATAAGGGAAACACAAGAGATTCAAAATCAGTGACAAGGTGGGTGTGAGAGACCTGATAGGGATTGATCAAGAGTAACATAACAGAGAAAAAAAATACTGAAACTCTAATGGAGGCTGAGCATGACAGTGGGATAAGAGGAAAGTAAAAGAAAATAGAGTGCCTATATTTATACCTGTATAAATGTCTTTTGTATTATAGTTTTTGTCACTATGTTCTTTTACTTTCCTCCTGTCCCACTATCATGTTTGACCTTCCTTTGACTCTCAGTAATTCCTATCGGCTACATTACAATTGATCAACCCCACCCCAGCCCCAATTTCCAGGCATTCTATACCCTTCTTGTCATTGATTTTAGATCACTTGTTTCCTTGTCCCTGAGTTGGTTGGCTCCCCCATCCTTTCCCCCTTTCCTCCCCCTCTCCCAAGTCCCCCCAGAGCCATAGGTTCCATTGTTTTCTCCTTGGGATTGTTTATCTTGCCTGTCTTATGTAAACATGAAGTACAAATTTTATAAAGCCTATGAATAGTTCCAGGTCTGTCTGTTAACCTTTATGAATGCTTTTCAATCAAGTCTGATGTGGTGCCAAGCCCTGGCCCCAAAGTCTATTTTTGGCATTGCTCGGGAACTTTATTGCTTTGTTCCCCTTGCTATTCTGTTTTGCTCCCTTATTGTTTCACTCCAGTGTGTGTGTGTGTGTGTGTGTGTGTGTGTGTGTGTGTGTGTACAGGCACAGTTCCCACATTATGTTTCCAGTGTTGTCCGCTGTAGTGCTATGAATCAGTGAAAGGATGCCATGTCTAGTGGTGGGGGCAGTCCCATGCTAGTCTCTGTGTATTGGCTGCTCATAGCAGAAATGTTGTCCTGAGGGTTTGGTGGGTCAAGGCACAGTCCATTCTCTGTCTCTCTCCTCTCTTAATAATGCTCCTGTGTGTTCTGAGCAGACCCTGACCATCTTTCCAAGCTATTATCTTCAGTGCTGTTCCTTGTAGTACATTCTGGGAAGGGGGGTCCAAGGGTATTACATTTTGTGTTAGTCTGGGTAGACTAGAGGAACAAACTTCATAGACACGTATATGGGTATAAGGAAAAGGTTTATATACAGGAGGAACAGGACACTGAGAAAACATCCCAACCCAGTCCATTTCAAAGTCATAAGTCCAAGATTAATCCATATGGCCAAAATCAGTCTATAAAGTCTCCTTCCGACTCACAAAGTCACAGGTCAGTGGGTGCAGAATTCCGGTGCTGGCAGGGGTTGCCACATGGCTCCTTGCTTCCAGGGCTCAGGATCCATCAACAGCATCCCGTGATGGCAGAAGCAACTCATTGCTGGCAGAGGTCTCCATGTGGCCGCCCCAGCTTCAGAGGTCTGGCTCCATCAGGGCAAAGTCATGTGGTCTCTCCACTGGTTCCTCCAGTTTCTCAGATGCTGCCATCTTGTCTTGTCCATGATTCATCGTCTCTGAGACTAACTCCCAACAACTGGGGAAGATAGATTCTCATCTTCATGAGGGAAATATTGTGAGATTTCCCAGAAGTCTCAGGAGAAAGCCATGCCCACACAGAGACCTTATTGGCTACTCAATGGCTATCTCCAGATGAACAGGCTAGACTCCACCCCTACATGTCAATCATAAAATTAACTTAAGCACATGACTGCCATAGACCACCCCTTGTTAATTTTATACTTTCACATAACTCTGTAACCAAATGTAGCCTTCAAATAAACAATAAAATCATATCTATACCTAACAGGATAAAACTAAAATGCATACAATTCAACAAGTGTCACCATTATTTAAAAATAATATTCTATAAGTGAACAAAAGATATCCTGTGCCTTACAATTGCAGTTACAAAATATCTATACCTTGATTCTATAGTCCTATGAATATATATTCTACCACCTATGAGAGTTTGCAAGCCAACCACCTCAGGCCTTCATTCCACCATTTGGGGTATCTAATTTCTATATTGCCCACTTAAATCAGCCCACTGCTCTGAGGAAATTATCATATCTTTCAACTTGAGGAATCTTCATTCCAGTTGGAAACTCCTGAAGTGTGCATCCATTAGCAAAGTCAAATCAGGACAGGCCATCCATAAAGTCAGTTGCGATATATACCAGTTCACAGACTCAAAGAGCTTCTCTTCCTCTGGTCGGGCTCTGGTCAACTCAATGCGGGCTGTTTCACTTAGCCTCACCACGGTAGGCATTATTCGCCTTCACTTTAGACCAAGGTCCCATCACAAATTCTCAACATGCCTAGCTCTCTCATGCTAGGTCATGAACTTCAGACCAGTCAACCGCTCTCGTCTTCTCTATTTCCTGTGAACCAAGTCCACGGTTGTCAGTGGCCAAAGTCAACCCAGCTCTTTATTGCCATGTTTCTCCTACTTTCACCGACAAGTAGTAAATCTGGGTGGTTACCTAACAAGCATTTCAGCCTGTCACAAGTTTCCTTTAACATTCAGTCCCAGAGAGGAGTTATCTTCATGGTTCCAGATTCCTTTATTTCTGGATTTTCCAAGGAAATAGACTCTATCCTTCTTTATTGGTCAGTCTGACCTTCTCTCAGGTACTCCAAAAGACTGTGTGGGGCCACTTTCTTCAGAGAAGTCTTTCTAGGTGTGACCTAATCCCATCTAGGGACAAGGTGGGGTTAATCTCTTCAGAGATGTCTTTGATGCTAAGTCCTAAACCCTCTAGAGGTCAATGCTTGACTTAGGTAACTGGATTTACAAACTCTTTCATACTCCCCAATAAACATTTCTATACATTCTTATATTTACAATAACAGGCATGAGAAATCAGTATAAGCAGCATAGTCAGAAATCAAACTTAATTCTTAAAACAGTCAAGGTCAATACTTCTTAAGCTTATCTATATCCTTATTTAGACTACTGTTTAAACAAAAACATTGAATTAGGTCTCTGAAGGTATCAAAACAGAACCCTGCTTTCGGTCAGGCAACCTGACCTTCTTAACCATTGTCCTTGAACGGAATTCCCATTTTATATAGGAATAACCAAAGACAGCCTCCAAACTAAATGATCAAAACTTTAACTTCCCATATTGATTCCAGAAAATAACTCAGTAAACTGCAAGGACATATTTGACTTCTGGTTAGTAAAAGAAGTAACAGTTCCATGAAGCAAAAGTTAAACAAGCATCCACCCTCCATCTTATGATTTGTTCCCCACTCCTGGTATCATAATGTGTTAGTCCGGGTAAACTAGAGGAACAAATTTCATAGACACACGTATGGGTATAAGGAAAAGGTTTATATACAAGAGGAACAGGACATTGAGAAAACATCCCAGCCATACCTTTTAATCTAACTACATCTGCCATAGTCAACTTTACAATGTTCTCTGACTGATAGCAAGGCTACTCACATCCTTCAGCTATGGCCTGAGGGGTTTTCCTATGTTATTCCTTCTGAATAGCACCATCTGTTTTTTTCAATATTCTTTGCTAAAGCAGCCAAATCTTCAGTGATCTTTTATAAGGGCTAATATTTAATAGGGCTATGTCATAAGAACTAATTGTTCTAAAATTGGGGGTAGTATTAAGTGTGAGCCCCAAATCGATTTATATAATAACTAAGGTTTGCATAGCTTCTCATTACTTTAGAGACCACTTCAAAGTATTAAAAAGCAAGGATGTCATATTGAGGACTAATGAGCACCTTTCTCACTGAAGTCATAGTATTTTAATAGCTTCATATGCATATGAAAATTAGAGAGTACATAAGGAAGACAGAAGAATTGATGCATTGGCATTAGGGTACTGGCAAAAGACATGAAACAGATCATGGATTGCCAGAAGAACAAACAAATTTGCCTTGGAAAAAGTACAACCAGAATGCTCCTTAGAAACCAAGATAGTAGGACTTTGTTTCAAATACTTCCAACATGTTATCAGGAGAGATCTGCGTCTAGAACAGGAGTGCTCACATTTTTTCAGCATGTGAGCTACTTATAAAATGATTACGTCAAAATGATTTACCAACTACAAAAATGAAAAACATATACTTATTTTATTTATTTATTTATTACATTTATTTATAAATGCCTTGAGAATTCTTTATATGTTCAACATATGTCTATGTACCTTAACATAACCACATGAGCCCATATTAACACAACACAATGCAATTAACTATGTACATTTTTTGTCATTACCTGCATTTATTCTGATGACTTACATTCAATGGAATGAGCCAGGGATGCATAGTCCTGATAGTAGCTGCTAACAGCCAGCCTCAGGCATACATCTAAATGATCATCAGGCATGGTGGAATGGTATGTGACCTCAATGATCTTCATGTGGGAAAAGGCTGATTCACATAAATAAGTAGAGTCAAATAATGTAGTCAAGGAGGTAGCACATTTTCTACTGTTTGGGTACTTTCCCTCTGCTAGTAACTTCCTGAACTGTTCATACACTCTGCACTTCAGCTGAATGTCGGCTGTTGTGTCAAAATCTCCCATTCCATATGAAAGTTTTTGTCTTCTTACTTGGTCCAGCTCCTTCACTCATTTTAATACCCTTTCTTAAATTTAAGAGAAAAGAAACAGCCTAAAAATTGGCGATAACTTAACTTGTTAGTTTTGCTGCACTTAGAGCAGTTGTTTGTGCAAGCGTTTGACATTTAAGATTGCATCTGATTGGCTGTGCTGTATATCATTTAAGTGAAGGAATTGATGATAAGTTTGCATCTTTTTTTTTTTAATGCCATGCGATTTACTCACACTACATTTGTGATTGACTAGTAGATTGCAATTGATGGATTGGGCACCCCTAGTGTGTCAGTCCGGGTAGACAAGAGAAACAAATTCATAGACACGCATATGGATATAAGGATAAGGTTTATATACAAGAGGAATGGGACATTGAGAAAGCATCCCAACCCAGTCCAGTTCAAAGTCATAAGTCCGATATTAGCCCATATGCCCGATACCAGTCTATAAAGCTGACTTACAAAATCACAGGCCAGTAGGTGCAGAGTTCTGGTGCTGGCAGGGGTCTCCCCATGGCTTCTCACTTCTGGGCTCAGGGTCCATCAACAGTACTCAGTGATGGTAGAAGCAACTCAGTGCTGGCAGAGGTCTCCACGTGGCTTCTCCAGCTTCAGAGGTCTGGTTCCATCAGGGTAAGGTTATGTGGCTTCTCCTCTAGCTCCTTCAGCTCCTTGGATACTGGCATCCTGTCTTGTCCATAGTTCATCATCTCAGAAACTGAGTCCCAACATCTGGGGAGATGGCCTCTCATCTCCACAAGGGAAGTACCACGAGATTTCCCAGAAGTCTCAGGAGAAAGCCATGCCCACACAGAGGCCTCATTGGCTACTCAATGGCTATCTCCAGATTAGCAGGCTAGACTCCACCCCTACATCTCAACCATGAAATTTACATAAGCACATGACATAGCCTAGAAATAAACATAGTCTTTGGTAAATAGAAGTCTTCAAAGAAAAGGAAGACCTTTAAGGAAAGACTGACACAGTGACTGCAATAATGGCCTCCAATGTAGGAACAATTATGAGGATAGTGCCAGACCCAGCAGTGTTCACACACAGAGCTGCTATATATCAAAACTAATTTGAGGGCACCTAACAAAATAAGATTCATCAAGACCACCACAGCAGGTTTTCCTCAACATAAAACCAAAATATTTCAATAAGAAATGAGAAAAATAAAAATATTTCTCAATTATATTTTAATTGAAAAATGTACAAAAAATAAAATTTCTGTCAAGTAGTAATGAAATTAATTTTTTAGTTTGACTTAACTTACAAATGTTTGTCAATAGCTTCATCAAATTTTATTTTCTGTGTATCTTCATGTCCAATAGATAGCATAGCCACATTTGTTAACTCACCTTTGGAGCAAATGGCATATTTGAATAATTTTAATTGATGACATATTTTAATCATTTTAATCCCCACCCCACCCATTCACCCCACCCCAGGAAGCAGCAGGCAATTTCAGAAAAGCTTAACTATATGGGTGAATTTGGTATGGAATTGTAAAATTCAATTTCATAATTGCATAAATTGTAATATTGTTCATGCCTTTGTCTTCAGAATAAATTCTAGTCATCTTTAAATATCTCAACACACAAGGAAACATTTCCACTATTTTTTAGCAGACAATTATTAATTATGACTTCAATTTGAAAATCCTGAGGAAAAAAATTCACACTTCCTTGGTTCTTTAAACAGTTGAGTGCCAAACTCTCTGTATTCATATTCAACCCGTCTTTCCAATCACTTGCTTAAGGATTCCAGGACCCCTGCCCCACCATTGAATGTAAGACATTGTGGTGGTAGTTACATAAACTGGTGTCAATTTGAGATTACTAAAAGTAGAAGGTTGAAACTTATCCTGTCAATCACATTGCAGCTTGATGACCTCATGTGGAGGCACTACAGAAAAAAATAGCTCACTGGAGGCCACACCCACACTCAATCCCTGAAAGACATTCCTGTTAACACATGGAGCTACACTGATGGAGCTAGAACCCTGGAGTCGGTGAACCCACATGGAGACCCGTACCAGCATGGAGATGCTTCTACCACTACTGGATCCACAAGATTTCCCACCCACTGACCTGTGTTCTTTCAGCTTTCAGCAGGCATCACTGTGTTGTGTGAATCTGAAGAGGAATTTATTGACTATAGGACATAGGGGCTAACATCAAACTTATGGACTTCATCTGGACTGGGCTGGGATATTTTCTTAATATGCAGTTACTCTTTTATAGAAAGTTCTTTCTTTTAAAAAATTTATTTAATTTTTTTGCTTAGGGTTTGTTTATTTACTTTTTTCCAATGATTCTATTGGGGGCTCTTACAGCTCTTACAACATTCATTACATCATTTGTATCAAGCATATTTGTACACAGTTGCCATATTCATTTTCAAATATTTTCTACTTGAGTCTTTGGTTATAAGCTCCTCTTTCCCCCTGCCCTCCCCCTCTTTTTTTTTAATAAACCATCTTATTGGGTGCTCATCTAACTCCCATCATGATCCATACATACATCAATTATATTGATGCAAGTCACATCTGCACACTTGCCATCATCACTCTCAAAACATCCTCTCTCCACTATTCTTCATCTTTATCAGAGAACTTGTCAGAAATTAAATTTAGTAAAAAACTTCCAATGTTTTTCCTCTTATAAAAAATTTTGAGGAAATGAATCAATAATCATAAATATTGGTGTTTGGGGATCATTTGCTTTAAAATGAATGTGCAGCCCATGAATTTCAAACATGGGCTTTTTTTCTCCCACCTGTGTACGACCAGCCTCTTTAATCATTTTCCTTTGAGACTTTGATCATTTTTCTATATAAATGTCCAAGTTCCTTACTTTTTCTTGTTGTTATATACTCTCTTCATAATTTCTCTTCGCAAATTTTTAACTTCATATTTTTTGCATATTTTTCAAATCTGCTTCTGGGTTTGAATATATCTTTGTATATCTCATTAGCTTCTAAAATTTCACTCCAGAAAAAATGATAACCCAGGAAAGAAATCACTGAATATCATTATTATTCTGAATCCATATTTGAATCCCAGAATGTATAAATGATAGGCACGGAAAAACTGTCAATGCCTAGAATAATCTTAAAAAACTGTATGCCATTATGCACTTGTTTTCCAAACTATTTTACATGAATAGATGGTAAGGTCAGCAGAGTAACTGTAAATTCTCCAAATTGACTTCCATTCCATTCAAAATAACTTCCACTATTAGAAGACAAATCATAACAGTATGTGTATTGGAAGCTAATGCTAGCTAACTAGAAGGTAGTCATATATTAATGTGAGTGAAGAGGGGAGGCAAATAAATAAAATACATGAGCACTTAAAATATGTAATAATATAAAAAATAAAATCATGCAAGATGGTGTTCTATAATTATGCAATATGTTTTATAGGGCAGAAAACAAGCTAGCATACATATTCCTAAAATTCTACAGATAAGTACATCATCTAAACTTAGACTGTGGTAAGGGATACACAAATGTGTGAGTATCTTAAAAAATTTTAATTATACACTTTAAATGAGTGGATTTTATGGTATGTGAGTTTTATCTCAATGGAGCTATGAGGGGGAGAAACACTCAACAGAAGCTATAGAATATTTTAGAAGTTAAATTAACGAATGACTTTTGAGGGTAGGAGTATTCTATTATTGGCATTGATTAGATTTGCTGCCTTGTCATGATAATAAAAAGCCAACTGATTTAATCAGTGCGTGAGAACACCAAAATTGAGGTGCTTGGCCCAAATAAAACGATTGTTTTGGATCTTAGTCTAGAATCCACCTTAACTCCTGCTTACTTATCAAGTAATAACTAACCTTTCATGTAGATTTAAGCCCATAGTCAGGAGATGTTTTCCCCTGTGTTCACACTAAAGAAGGGTGCTGATGAAGCTTCCATAAGATGGAGTTGATACAGAAGATTTATCTGAAATCTGCGCGAGCAGCTTCCAGGAAGCATTTTACCTAAGAAGTTATTTTAATAAAATGTTCTCAGAAAAGGAATATTTTCATTTCAATATCATTGTCTTGTTTTTATAAATCATTTTATTGGGGGTTCATACAACTCCTATCATGATCAATACATACATCAATTATATGCAGATCATATTTGCACATTTGTTCCATTATCACTCTTGAAACAGCCTCCTTCTGCCTAGGCCCCTGGTACCAGTTCCCAATATTTCCTCTCCCTCCCTCTCTCCCATGAACCCTTAACAATTTACAAATTGTCATTATTTTGTCATCGTACACTGTTCGGTGTGCCCCTTCACCCACTTCCCCATTGTCTGTACTCCAGAGAGGAGGTCATATGTAGATCCCTACTTATGGGTTCCCCCTTTCTACTCTATCTTCCCTCCACCATCCTGGTATCACCCCTGGTCCTGAAAGGATCATTTGTCCTGAATTACCCATTTCCAGCTCCAGTACATCCCCTGGTCTAGCTGGATTTTTAAGGTAGAATTGGGATCATGATAGTGGGAGGGAGGAAGCATTTAAGAACTAGAGGAAAGTTGCATATTTTGTTGTTGTTACATTGAACATCAACTGGCTTGTCTCCTCCCTACAACCCCTCTGTAAGAGACCATCACTTTACCCATTGGTGGACTTTGGGTCCCCAATCTGTACTCTCCCTCATTTACAAGTTTTTAGTTCTTTGATAGCTGACCTTGTCATTGCACAGGCTGGTGTGCTTCTTCCATGTGGGATTTGTTGCTTCTGAGCTAGATGGCTGCTTATTTACTTCCCACTCAGAACAACCAATGCACAGAGAGGATTATATGGCCAGCCCCACTAGGAATCATGGCATCCCTCCCTGACACAAGGCCCTTAAGGGACAACAGTGGAGAAACTGTACCCTGTCTGACCCAACCACACCATGGCAAAACATTAAGGATGTGCAACAGAGTATGGAGTTCCTGAAGGTGTGCCAAGGATATACTTTGGGGCCAGAGTGTGGCACCCCATCGGACTCAATATCATTGTCTTATGATCACCGAAGAAGCCCCTCTTTAGTTATATTTTCCGTCAATCATCTCATTAGTCAATCAGATATCTCACTAAAAAACCCATATACATTTTGTAAATCAATCAACACAAGAACTTCAGTTCATGATTGCCTGTTTCTTTATTTCCCAAACTTCCAATAAGAAAATTATACTGTTATTTCCTGATTTTACTGTATCAATATGCCTGAGAGTTTCAACTCTTTCAAGTGCTTGATTTCATTTTGCAGAACAAGTATATCCTTGGTGTATCCCTATTTTCAAGTTTTCAACAAATCTTTTTGGTTTTATTTTAAGAGAGTACTGTTTAACAGTCTTACTCCTAGACATCAGTTACATTATTGTTTTTAAAATCTCCACTTTAGTTCTGTATATAGTGAGCAACACCCATATCTGTATCCTTGCTTGGCATACGACTAGATCATGAGTGCACCCCTTAATTCAGTGGAAAGTGATTGATACTAATGTCTTCCTTAGACTCCAAACTCAAAAGCAGAATCTACGTCCAGGCTATACATTTCATTGCTGTTAGGTGCTACCAAGTTGATTCTAATTTAACAATCCTACATGCTACAGAATGCAACACACTGTCTGGCTTCATGACATTTGAGCCCTTTATTGTAGCCACTGTCAGTCCATCTCCCTGAGGGTCTTCCTCTCCTTTGCTGATCCTCTACGTTTATTAAGTATGCTAGTCTAGGTAGACTAGAGAAACAAGTTCATAGACACTCATGTGCATACGAAAGAGCTTATAAAAAAGAGTAATAGTACATTAAGAAAACATCCCAGCCCAGTCCAGATCAAGTCCATAAGTTGATATTGGCCCATAAGTTGGTACCAATCTACAAATTCCTCTTCAGACTCATGCAACATATACAATGACGCTGAATGCAAGAAGTTCACAGGCCAGTGAGTGGAAAGCATTGTGGACCCAGTAACAGTAGAAGCATCTCAGTGCAGGCCTGGGTCTTCCCATGGCTCCTCTAGCTCCCGGGCTCTGGTTCCATAAGTGTAGCCCATCTGACTTTTAACAGGAATGTCTGGCAGGGAGAGTGTGCCTCTCCTCCAATAAGCTATATATCTCCTTTGTGCCTCCAAATGAGGTCATCAAGCTGTGACCTGATTGACAGGCTAGACTCCACCTCTTTGAAAGTTGACTGGAGATTATATAACAGCTACATCAAGCATGATGTTCTTCTCCGGGGACTGGTCCTTTCAGATGATAACTTGTCAAAAGTACATAAGAAGAGCATGTTACGGAGCATTTGGACTGGACTTCTTAAACAGATTTTTTTCCTTTTTTGGTGCATCTTATGGATGTTCGAATGCAAAACCACAGCCTTGCAGGGGCCTTTGGGATCCAGCAGGAAACATTGTATTCTGGCTGACCTTCCCATTTCCCTCCCTCTGTGACTGAATTTCCTGACTTAAAATTCTCTGTCTTTGTGCCCTCCCCCCCCCCCACCGCCCCGCCCTTGCTCTCCTTCTTTCTCTCCCTCTCCCTTCTCCATCTCCTGCATTCTGTGGTAGAAATATCTGAAAATTATTCCAAGAAGCTAAATGTTCTTAAGCCTGTCAGTTGCCTGAGATTTTTATCACCCGCAGAAAAAGGTGATCTTCCTTTTTTAAAGTGTGAATACTTCAGCAACGGTGTTGCTACAACACCTACATTCACATTAATTCAACCTCCTTTACCAGCAAAGAGAAAGAGAAATTTCAATTCAGACACCAAAAGTTGACTTTATTTTGAGGTGGGTGGGATGTTAATGTTAGTAAGTGACTCAATTGTGTTTGCATCCCGACCAGGATGCTGGGCTGCTGAGAGTTAAAGGAATTAACAAGCTAGCAGTTACTTATGTAAATTCAGCCTTTATGGCACATTTTTGTGGAAACCTAGAAACTGTGACTCTCTTTCCCATTTCCATCTAATTGTCCTATCCTCATTCCCAGTCCATCCAGAATCAAAACATACAATGACATCTTAGCAAACAATGTGTTTCTGCCTCAAAGCTTCCTGTATTTTTTCTATCCTTTTTTACTGTTTCTGGGGCAGCTGTTCTCTTTAAAATTTTTATTGTGGTAAATTATGTATAACATAAGGTTTGTCATTCTAACTTTTTAAGAGGTATAATTCAGTGTTGTTAAATTCTGTGTTCTTCAACCATCACCACTGCTTATTTCCAAAACTACTTTATCACCTGAAACAGTGTACTAACTTCCCATCCCACCTCCCCCAATTCTTGGTAACCCCTAATCTCGTTATCCTAGCACCATTTTTTTGTTTGTTTTTTGTTTTTTGGGCATCACTGCTCTCCGGTGGTGGGAGTAGGAGGCCCAGCCCCACTGCTGAAATTGATCCTCCATCCCAGTGGGCCGCAGTCCCGCGCACAACCATTACGCCACCGGGGCTCAGCCCAATCTCGTTATTCTAGATATGTCACATAAATAAGATCTAAGTGTCTACCTTAATTCACACAGCATGTTTTCATCTCTGTTTTAGTTCAGAACTTCATTTCTATTTATTGCTGAATAAGATCCCATTGTGTAAGTAAACCACATTTTATTTATCACTTGTTATGGATGTTTGAGTTGTTTCCACTTTGTTGATAATGCTGCAATGAACACTATTATTTAAGTATTTGTTTGAATTCCTAGCTTCAATTAATTTTAAGTTTTGTTTTTGCTTGTTTCATACGGAAAAGAAAGGCTTTATTTACATAGTCTGAAGTAACAGCACAATTTTAGCATGCTTCTTGACATCAACCAAGAGCTTGATTTCTTGTTCTTTTTTGTCAAGGAGTCTTAGAAGCAGTGTCTGTTTATTTCCTTTCTTCTGACCTGAAATACAAACAGCTTGCTTTTAATTAAGTGGCTATTCCTCCCTTGTCCTGTGTACATGGATCTTTACAATCCTGAGTTAGTCTGGGTTGACTAGAGAAATAAATCTAGTGACACACATACATGTATAAGAACGAGCTTTATATCAAGAAGTATTTATATATCAAGAAAGTGTCCCAGCCCAGTTCAACTCAAGTCTCTCAGTCTGAAACTAGTCCCTCTTCAGACTCACACAGCCACATGCAATGATGCAGAATGAAGAAAGATCACAGGCTAGGGAACACAGTCATGTAGACCCAAGGTTGGCAAAAACATGACTGGGCTCTGGCAGCTCTCAGGGTGGCCAGCAAGGAGGAAGATGAAGTGGGCAAGAGAGAAGGAGGTTCTTAGGATTCTCATTATGAAAAGACCCTACTGCCAAGGAGATGGCATCAGGCTGTAACCTGATTGAGAGATTTGACCCCACCTCTCGTCAGGAGTATCTAGTTGACATAAAGTTATCTAATGACCACAAATCCCTTTAAAGAACTTCTTCTGGAAGAGAGTATCCTCTTCTCTCCCTTTTTCCCCCCACCCTCCCCTTTCCCCTCCCCGCCCCCTTCCCCTCTCCTCTCCTCCGCCAGACAGCCAGGTGAGTTCGCCTTTTCAGGTACTGGAACTAGATCAGTTATGTTCAAATTTTACAAAGTGAATCTACTTTTCATTTTCTATCTCTCTTCATTTTTCTTTTTCCTGGTCACCTAAACCAAACAATGTGTCCCTTTCCTATGAAACAACAATAAAATCCTCTGACTAATAATAAAAGCTGCAATTGTTGTTGGTAAGTGCCTTCAAGTTGGTCCTGACTCATAGCAATCTCATGTACAACAAAATAAACACGGCCCAGGCCAGGGCCATTCTCACCATTGTCATTTTTATCTTTAAGACTAGTGTTGTGGGCTGAGCCCCGGTGGCGTAGTGGTTGTGCGCGGGACTGCAGCCCACTGGGACGGAGGTTCAATTCCAGCAGTGGGTCTGGGCCTCCTACTCCCACCACCAGAGAGCAGTGATGCCCCCCCCCCAAAAAAAAAAACAAACTAGTGTTGTAGTCACTGCCAATCCATCTCATCAACAGGCTCCCTCTTTTTCGCTGCTTTTCTACTTTGTTAAGCATGAAGTCATTTTCCAGGGACTGGTCTCTATTGTGAGCTTGTCCAAAGTATACAAGACAAAGTCTTGCCATCCTGTTTCTAAGGAGTATTTTAATTTCTTCTACAACAGTTTTGTTTGTTCATTTGGCAGTCTATGGGACTTTCCATATTCTTTGCCAACACCATAATTTTGAGGTTTTTTTTGGGGGGGGGGGCATCACTGCCCTCTGGTGGTCCTGGGAGCTACCCAGCCTTGCTCCTGGAGAGCCGCCACTGGACTTGAACCGCCAAGCCCATGGGCTGCAGTCCTGCACTCAACCACTACGCCACCGGGGCTCAGCCCCAACCAACACCATAACTTAAAATGCATCAACTCTTCTTCAATCTTCCTTAATCACTATCTAACTTTCACATGCATTTGAAGCAACTGAAAATGCCATGGCTTGGGGTGGGTGTGTTGTTTGTTAATGGTCAATAATTTTAGTTTTTCATTAAATAAATACATTTGACTTTTAAAAGAAAGAAAATACTGTGGTTTGGGTCAGGCACAGGTTTGGATGTTATTAAAATGATATCCTTGTTCTTCCACATTCAAAAGCGGTCTTAAACACACCAGGCTAACCTCAGTGCAATGCAGGTTGGATTTCTTGACTGCTATTTCCATAATCATTGACTATGGATCAGAGCAAAGTGGAATCTTTGACAACTTCTATCTTTTCTGTTTATCATATTGTTGTCCATTGATCCAAGTGAGAGTATTTGGGTTTTCTTTTGTTCTTTTAAAAAAAATCATTTTGTTGGGGGCTCTTAAAACTCTTATCACAATTCATATTTGGTCTTCTTTACATTGAGTAGCAATCCATGTGGAAGGCTGTTATCCTTGACCTTCATCATGAAGCAAGTGCTCCATGTCCTTCCTGCTGAGGTCGTACAAAGAGTGCCGTCTGCCTATCACAGGGTGTTAGTAAGCCTTTCTCCAATAGTGATACTGAGTTTTTCTTCAGATAATTCAATTTCTAGGATGATTTGTTCAGCATACAGATTGGATACATACAGGGAAAGGATATAGCTGTAATGCATACCTTTCCTGATTTCAAACCAGACAGCATTCCCTTTTGGGTTTTGAATGACTTGGTGGATGTACAGATTCACGTGAGCACCAGGAAGTGCTCTGGAATGCCCACTCTTCTCAATCTGTCCCAGACTTGATGTGGACCCAGCTGTTTGCCGCCCTCTAGAAGGAGTAAATCTCACCCTCTAGGAGAAAAATGATTCTTGAGAAGGGTTGTGGGAGGAACATCTGAATATATGTGATAGAATTGTCTATGACAATGGGTTTAAGTTGCTTGTTTGGAAGATAGTGCAATGCCAGAATGAAGAGAAGGGCTAGTAGTTTGATCATTTACCAGCTGTTTTTATATTTGTTTTAATGAATTCTTCTAATTTTCTCAAGCCATTGCTATTACTATGTTATCTTCAGCAGTTTTCCTGTTGTTACAAGTGTTTAAAATGCTTTCTGAAAAGTCTCCACACAAGGATGTCTGTGAACTGAGAATAGGAGTCTTGGAGATAAGAAATTTGCTGCCAGTTTCCTAAAGGGTCCAAAGAAAGGTAGTCAGTTCTGGGTATAAAAAGCTTGTGGCTGTAAGACTGATGATCTGTTGTGCAAACATTCACCTAATTCACAATAAAAAGTTAAACTGTGAAAGTCAACTATTATTCTCTTCTTGACTAGATGAAAGCAGACTAATGAAAATTGAAAACCTGGGAAAAATTAGTCCAATAGACTAATG
Organism: Nesogale talazaci; assembly: GCA_004026705.1. NCBI lineage: Eukaryota > Metazoa > Chordata > Mammalia > Afrosoricida > Tenrecidae > Nesogale > Nesogale talazaci. The sequence continues at coordinate 32,880 of PVJH01007296.1, forward strand.
AACTATTCAAATATCCTCCACCATCCTGCAAACCAAAGAACTACATGGTGTGCACCTATGTCTACTGTCTATATTGAAAGGAATCACATAAGATAGAGTGAGAGCAAAAAGTGGAGCAAAACTCAGGATCATAAAAAAGACCAACCTTGGGCTGAGCCCTGGTGGCGTAGTGGTTGTGCATGGGACTGCGACCCACTGGAAAGGAGGTTCAATTCCAGCAGTGGGGCTGGGCGTCCTACTCCCACCACCAGAGAGCAGTGATGCCCCCCAAAAAAATAAAAAAAAGACCAACCTTATTGATTGGATAAGTGGAATTGGTCCAGTGGAATCTCTGAGAAGACGGCTCTTCATCACCTGTGAAATACCAGCCCCTCAACCAAATGGATCCAAGGACAGTTATGTAATTGAGGGGAGGGGAGGGAGGGGAAAATTGAGGAGCTGATACCAAGGGCTCAAGTAGAAAAGAAATGTTTTGAAAATGATGGTGGTAACAAATGTGCTTGACACAATGGATGTATGTATGGATTGTGGTAAGAACTGTATGAGCCCCCAATAAAATGATTTTTAAAAAACCCATCATGATAAATGGATAAAAGATCAAAATTGTCAAGGATATTTTCTTGCTTGGATCCATAATCAATACTCATGGAAGCATCAATCAAGAGATCAAAGAACACATTGCATTGGTTAAATCTGCTGCACAAAACCTCTTTCAAGTGTTGAAAAGCTAGCATATCACAATCAGGGGGTGTGCAAGCCCCCCTAATTACAGGTAAGCACATACATAGTAAAACGGGATTTACCCTACCCGCAGAAGGTCCCTGAGTACCTAGGAGAAGGTAAGGGGGGAGTAGTTAGAGCCTAGAGAGCAATAGCATCCATCTGCTCCTGTAGTTTAAGTGGCAGCTAGATAGAAATCAGCCATATGTTTGTAAGATATAACTTTAAGGTAGCATTATTATGGGAGGATGTAAAAAAAAAAAAGAAAGAAAGAAAGAGAAAGAAACTATTAAAAAAAAAAAAAGGGCTGAGCCCCGGTGGCGTAAGTGGTTGAGTGCGGGACTGCGGCCTGTGGCCTGCGCGGGCTTGGCGGTTCAAATACAGAGGCGGCTCTCAGGAGCAGCGCTGGGTAGCGCCCATGACTACTAGAGGGCTGTGATGCCCCGCCCCCAATCCCAAAGAAACTATTTTGGGAATACTATTAATTGTGAGAATGTGATTGGGCCTAACCTCCAACTCACAAGGGCGAAGGCCTTCCTCTATCCCAGAAACCCAGCCTGCCAGGTTTCTTTATATCTGAGAATAAAGGATTCATTTGGGCACACTCTCTTCCTGCTATCTGCTTCCCACAATCACCTTTAAGTTTTGGAACTGAACTCACTCCCACGATTCAGTTTTTCATCAAACAATGTAAGTGGAACAAAACCACCAATAAGGTATGTGCATGGACCATTTGAGATAAAAAGAGCAGCATTTGCCCAAGGGTAGAATTCAGAAGGGTTAGGAAAGCAGGAGTGGGGGTAAGGTGCCAAGGAACGGCGTAGGATGAGTGAATTTGCATCGAGGGGATTGCAAGGAATGAGTTGAAGCAAAATGTGTTTGAATTGTTAGATGTGAAATTAATTATCTGCTCTGTAAACCTCACACCTAATTCATAATAAAAAGTTTAAAAGTTCTGTAAGTTTTTTAAAAAAGAAAGCCAGTCATTTGTCCTTCACACTCTGATATTAACCCATTGGATCTTGTTCGGTACATTTCCTTCCTAGTTTGCCACAGAAATCTTGGACTCTTTGTGGACTGTGTCATGCTGATTTCCTCGTGTCTGCCGTGTCACCCAGTGCAGAAACTCCTGGGGCCACTCCCACCTCTTCCTATATCCGAGCACACAGATTTCTTGGTAATGTTTATTATCAATTTAAATCATAGAATAATATGTGATAAATGCAGTGGCAAATTACTTAAATGAAACTATCTCTTCAATTATACTAATAAAGCCACCAAAATTGTTCCCTAAAATCTGTTTAATAAAATCATTGAAATTCAGCATTCTTAATCATAGCATACTTACTATGTGGGAGTCCTTTTAACTTTTTTCCTTCTTTTCTTTGGTTCTCAAAAAAAATTATAGTTCATAAATACTTATCATCAGCATAATAGAACTAATATCAGAAAATTTGACTAAATCGACAATAACAAAATAATAGCATGTACTTAAAACACATGTGGACTAAACCATGTGCTTGCAAGTGTCCTAACTGAGAGCTGATGAAAACTGACCAACACACAGTAGGAGGTTCAAAGTGTCAATCTGCAAAGAGGTTTAAGACTGTAGGGAGATCAGTACATCTAAGCTAGCCTTCTTGCTGTCATTGGGTGCCATCGCGCTGGTGTCTGACGGGTAGTGAACCCACACACAATAGAATGAAGCTCTGCTGGGCTTTGCACTGTCCTCACAATTGTTCTCATGTTTGAGTCCATTATTGCAACCATTATGTCAATCCATCTCCTTAAGTGCCCTGTTTTTTTTTTCTCCCCCTAACCATTCAACAATGTCTTTTATTACATATGGGGTATCCTTCTCCTTTATTTTCTTAATCTCTCCATACACGGACAAGTTTAACGGTACTGTTTAATACATTTGAACTTGCTGAGAGCAGGGATCTGTATTCCGAAAGCATGCTTAATCAGGAGGCCAACTCATCTGCCAACCACTGAGAACAGAAAGGTGGACGTGATAGACAGACTGCCCCCCATCAGAACCTTCATTCACCACCATTTGATAACCCTTGTTCAGGCCCAGATCAGCTGCACATTTCTTGCCAACAATCATTAAATGTCCAAGGAGACTTTCATTATCATCTTCTGCAACAGAAATCTGGGTAATGTATTTCTTAAGTATCACCAGAAAATGTGTTAGTGCTTGTGGGGAAATGTCCTGAAAAACAAATGATTTTGGATGGGATTTCTTTGCGGATGAACTTTCTGAAGATTGTGTTGTCACCAGGTTGGGCGACCTAAGCCTTTGCGATCTCATCTGCCATCTCGACCTCCCTCCTGCACCACTACTCTGGGTGCAGCTGGGGAGGAGGTGGGAGCACTCCTCTTTTTCACTGCCCTTTTACTTTACCAAGCATGACATTGTTCTCTTATAATGTTCTCTTGACATGTACAGAGTACATAAGAACAAGTCTCTCTATCCTTGCCAACAACCCCCCAGCTCTATTTCTTCCAAGACCAATTGATTCGTCTGTTTGTCAGTCCATGATACTTTCAACATTCTTCTCCAACACCACAATTCAAGGGCACCGATTCGTCTTCCGTTCTGTTGTGAGGATTTTGATCTTCTTTTCATTGAGTTGTCATCCATACTGAAGGTTGTAGTTCTTGATATTCATCAGCAAGTGCTTCAAGGCCTCCTTACTTTCAACATGCAAGATTTTGCTATCTACATATTGCAGGGTTTTAGCAAACCTTCCTCCAATCCTGATTCTACATTCTTCTTCATATTATCTACTTCTCTGATCATTTACTCAGCATACAGATTGAGAAGATAAGTGTGGTGAGAAGATAAATGCTGATGCACATCTTTTCCTGATTTCAAACCACACAGTATTCCCTTGTTCTGTTTGCACAACTGCTTCTTGAGTCTGTACAGGTTGCAAATGGCCCAATGATGTGTCTGGAATTCCCACTCTTCTCAGTGTTAATCGGAGTTTGTAACGATCCACACAGTTCAGTGTCTTGGCATAGTCAATAAAACACAAATAAATATCTCTCTTATATTATCTGTTTTTAGGCAAGATCCATGTGACACCAACAATGATATACCTTGTTCCAAGTTCTCTCCTAAATCTGGCCTAAACATCTGTAGGTGTACTGCTGCAACCATTACTGGTCTTCTGTAAAACTTTACTTGCATATGATATGAATGTGATGCTCTATAATATGAGCATCCTGTTGGGTCGCTTTACTTTGGAATGAGTACAAATATTGATTTCTTCCTGTCAATTCCAAGTAGCTGCCTTCTAAATTTCCTGGCAGAGATGAGGACGTGTTTCCAGTGCTTTATTAGGTGGTTGAAACATTTCCCTTTTTTTTTCATCAACTCCTGGAGCCTTGTTTTTGGCTAATGCTTTCAACGCAGCTTAAACATTTTCTCCAGTAGCACGGGTTCTTGCTCATATGCTGCCTCCTGAAATGGTGGAATGCCAACTAATTCTTGTTGGTACAGTGACTTTATTCCTCCCATCTTCTTTGGATGCTTTTGCTATCATTCAATATTTTGCCTTTGAAATTTTTCAATATTGCAAGTCGAAGCCTGGCTTTAAAAACATTTTTTTAAATTGTTCTTTCAATTTCAGATATACTGATCATGTTCTTCCTTTTTAGTTTTCTAACTCTAGATTTTTGCACACTGTTGTTGGGTTTTGTCTTCTTGTGCTGTCCTTTTTGAAATTTTCTGTTCAACTCTTTGACTTCAGCATTTCTTCCATTTGCCTTAACTATTTTCTGATTAAGAGCAAGTTTCAGAGTCTCTTTTGATATTGACTTTGACCTTTTCTTTTGTTTTCTTCATGAATAATGTTCTTGATGTCCTCCCACAGCTCATCAGCTCTTCTGTCATTAGTGTTCAATTCATCAAACCTGTTCTTGAGATGTGCTCAGAATTTAGATGGGATAGACTCCGGGTCATATTTTGGCTCCTGTGGACTTGTTTTAATTTAATTCAGCTGCAACCTGGATGAGCAATTAGGGATCTATTCCACAATTAGCCCGTGGTTTGGTTTCAGCTGCTCACATTGAGTTTTTCCTCAGATGTTGTCAATTGGATCTCTGTGTAGTCCATCTGCACAAGTCTATGTGTAGAGTTGCCATTTGTGTGCTGTTGAAAGAAAAAATTATTATGAACAAGTCTTTGTCTTGCAAAATTCTATTATGTGATCTTCAGATTTGTTTGTCACCAAGACCATATTTTCTCAATATGGTTCCTTCTTTGTTTTCAACTTTTGCATCCGAATTGCCAATAATTATCAATGCATCTTGATGGCATGTTTGACCAGTTTCTGGATGAAGATGTTGGTAGAATTCTTCCATTTCTTCATCATTCACTTACATGGTTGGTGGATACATTTGAATAATACTTTAATTGATGGAATTTCTTTGAAGGGGGATCGATATAAATCCTATCACACACCGAATTGTACTTCAAGATTGATCTTGAAATGTTCTTTTTGACAATGAATGCAATGTCATTTCTCTTGATTGTGTTATTCCCAACATAGTAAATTATATGATTTTTCTAATGCCAGTCCATTTCAGCTTAATAACACCTAGGATATCAATCTTTATGTGCATTAATAGATTTTTGCAGCTGTTTCTTCTCATTTTGAGGTGGTCCCATCAGCACATGAAGATCCTGAAAGCTCTGTTCTCACAGGCTTTATTCCTTTCACCTCACCATGGTCAGAAAGCAGCTCCTCCTCAGTCACACTTTGAGCACCTTCAGAATGGTGGGCCTAGCCTCTGGCACTAATTTCAACAAGGTCCTGCTTCCATATATTAGGTCTTCAGTATCTGACAATGTTTCAAAGAGATATATAAGGTTGTCAGCGGCTACCTCCTTGGAAGTGGGGAGCCTAGCCCTTCTTCGTTATTTGTTCTTGGTGTGGGAGATCTGCTCAATCCTATTCATGTTGGTTGACCTTGCGGGCATTTGAAATGCCAGTGACATAGCTCCAACATCATAGCAACACACAAGCTGCAACAGTACAACTAACCAAGAGACAAGTGGTGGTCGTGGGGGAATTACTGAGTCTTAATTCTGACCACTGAGAATGCTGAGCCAGTCAAGTGCTCATAAAACCTAAACCATCACACACAAACTTTCTTTCATCCTGTTATTCCACACCAATTTCACAGGATTTTGATGTCCTCTTTAATAGTAGGACCTTATTTATTTTCTCTATTATGCGACATACAAGTATAGTATTTACTTAGTGATTCTTTTATATTAAAGAGGCAGGTGCAGTTAACCACATGCAGGTGGAGATATCTATCCTCCTCAGATTACCCTATTGACACTAAGCAAGAGTTAAACAAGCCTACACACTCTATCCTTTTTTACCTATTCTTACACCAACCATTCCTCCCATGTCACTCTACATCTATGCTGGGTTCCATAACTCTTACTAATGACCACACAGAACTCACAGATAATACAAATAACAATACAATAACAAAGGTTACCACAAGCCAGAATCAGCAAACAGTAAAGATACAGTCATTGGTCTCTGCCAGCAGTCACATCTCTCTGCAGTTTTCAGTCTCTCAGCCACATACTCCTATGACCTTGTCCTCCATGCCATGGGCCAAGAAACCAGCCTGTCTGTCTCACTGTCCTACCAAACCACAGTCTCTAGCCAGATGAGAAGAAACACCCCATTGTCTTGGTGTGGCTCCAAGCCATCATCTCTGATGCAGCTGGTCTTCATGGTCTCTGTGACTTCAGGCAGAGATCTTAAATGTATTCTTCTAAGGTTATTGGTGTTTCTCTGCCCTCTGCTGTTGCAAAGATGGCTCATGCTGGTAGTCAGAGGGTGGTAGTGAAAACTGATCTATGCTCTCTATCAATAATTTTTACCTCTCTGGGCTGAGCCCCGATGGTGTAAGTGGTTGAGTGCAGGACTGCAGTCAATGGGCTTGGTGGTTCAAATCCAGTGGTGGCTCTTAGGAGCAGCGCTGGGTAGCTCCCACGACCACCAGAGGGCAGTGATGCCCACCCCCCAAAAAAACAACAAAACCAAAAAACAAACAAACAAAATAATTTTTACCTCTCTATCATCATTACACATGTCCTGGTGGCCTTTACAGAGACTTGAGTAGAAGAGTCATATTAAGAAATTCCATTGCACCCCAGCAGGTTACAAATGACATATTGAAAATGCTCTGGGAGAAAGAGTATGAGACTCTTCTTTAGAAGTTTGAACAGCTATGTGTGGCATATGTTTTTACATGTTGAAAGCAATCCCAATGTGTAAATTATTATTGTAAAAAAATGCTAAATGGAGTTTTTTAAAGTGTTATTTCTCTTCTGTTGGGAGGTAATTTTTCCCTGCAAAGACCCAAATAAACCTGTGAGCTTTGTTTTTAACTTTTTTAATTTTTACAACTAACAGAAAGAAACACCTTCCCTCTTCCCCCAACAAGTCATAGATCTCTGAATTGGTAGGGCACCAAACTGTTCGCCTCCACTCATTTTAAATAAATGCAGAATTTATTGCCTTAATTATAGAAGTGGAGATTGCAGTTAGGAGGGTTTAAAGATCTGCCTAAAGTAGAAATTCTCAAAGTATTGTCCTTAAGACATCTGCATTAATATCTTGGTAAAAGCATAGATCCCAGAACTTCACTCAACAGTATTACGATAAGTTAAATGCTTCAAAGGCATTTTTAGAAGTTCCTACTCTATCAAGGACTTAAAAATTTCCATACTCCTCAAATCATAATGTTTATATGAATCACTTGGAATTTTATTAACATGCAAATTCTCCTGTAACTCCTGGGGCCCACGATTGTTTATTTCAAAACATTCTTGGATGATGACAATGCGGCTTTTAGTGGGATCATATTTTTCCCTCTTTTTAATCATTTTATTATGTGCTCATATAACTCTTATCACAATCCATATATCTATCCGTTGTATGCAAAGTACATTTGTACTTTTGTCGCCATTATCATTCTCAAAACATTTTCTTTCTACTTAAGTCCTTGCTATTAGCTTCTCATTTCCCCCCCCTTGAACTCTTGATAATTTATAAATTATTATTATTTTGTCATATCATACACTGTCTAATGTCTCCCTTCACCCACGTCCCTGCTGTCTATAACCCAGGGAGGAGGTTATATGTAGATCCTTACCATCGGTTCCCCCTTTCTACTCCACCTTCCCTTCACCCACCAGGTATGTTCACTCTCCCCAGTGGTCCTAAAAAAATTTCTGTCCCGTATTTCCCACGTTTCCAATTCCTATCTACACCAGGTACACCCTCTGTTCTAACTGGATTTGTAAGGTAGAATTGGGATCATGGTAGTGGGGATGGGGGTGGGGGGAGAAACCATTTAAGAACTAGAGAAAAGTTGCAGATTTCATTGTTGCTACATTGTACTCTAATTGGCTCCTCTCCTCTGTAAGAGGATGGGCTTTGGGTTCCCAATCTGTACTCCCCCTCATTCTTAATGACATTATTTTTAGTTCTTTGATGCATGATATCTGATCCCTTCAACTCCTTGTGGTCACACAAAGTGGTAAGCTTCTTCCATGTGGGTTTTGTTGCTTCTGAGCTAGATGGCCGCTTGTTTACCTTCAAGCTTTTAGGATAAAGTGACCAGCGGGACAGTCCCGATTTTAAACAATTTTTCCCGAGTCCTGTGGTGTTTTAAAAAAAGTCCCAGTTTTTGGAAAGAAGGCATGACAAACTAGGGAACGGTAGGAGAATGGGAATGTACCCTATCCCCACCCCTACCCACCAGTCAATGTGGTCCCGCTTTACCAATGTTAAAATCTGGTCACTTTACTTTAGGCCCCAGACGCTATATCTTTAGATAGTCGGGCACCATCAGTTTTCTTCACCACATTTAATTATGCATGCCTTTGTCTTCAGCGATCAAATCAGGAAGGTGGGCACACAATAATATGATTTTTGTTCTTTGGTGCCTCATAACCGCTTCCCCTGATATCTCATGGTCACAGAGACTGGTGTGCTTCTTCCATGTGGACTTTATTGCTTCTGAGCTAGATGGCCAGTTGTTTATCTTCAAGCCTTTAGGATCCCAGATACCATATCTTTTGATAACCAGGCACCACCAGTTTTCTTCACCACATTTGCTCATGCACACCTTTGCCTTCAGCGATCAGATCAGGATGATGGTCACACAATGATATGATTTTTGTTCTTTGGTGCCTCATAACCGCTTCCATTGATATCTCCTCATCACACAGACTGGTGTGCTTCTCCCTTGTGGGCATTGTTGCTTCTGAGCTAGATGGCCACTTGTTTACTTTCAAGCCTTTAGGATCCCAGATGCTATATCTTTGATAGTCAGGCGCTATCAGCTTTCTTTAACACTTTTGCTTATGCACACGTGTCTTCAGTGATTGTGTCAGGAAAGTGAGCATCATGGAATGCCAATTTAATAGAACAAAGTATTCTTGCATTGAGGAAGTACTTGAGTGGAGGTCCAATGGGACCATATTTCTAGTAGTAACATTCGAGCAAAGGAGATTTCAGTATGACTCTGGGATCAGCAGATTCCATGTCAGTTGGTAACACACACACCAGAAAGAGATTTACTTGTGTTTTATAGACTATGCAGAGGCACTAAACTCTGTGAATTATAAAACCTGATTAATAGCATTATGAAGAATGAGAATTCCAGAATACTTAATTATGGTCATCTAGAACCTGTTCATAGACCAAGAGGCAGTCATTTGGACAGAACAAGGGGATGTTTTCAAATCAGGAAAAGGCTGCATCAAAGTTGTATCCTTTCAGCTATTGATATGATGTAGCTATTGGTATGATTAGTAAATAATCAGAAAAGGAGGGACTAGATGAAGAAAAGGGTGACCGGGCTGAGCCCCGGTGGCGTAGTGGTTGTGCGCAGGACTGCGGCCCACTGGGACGGAGGTTCAATTCCAGCAATGGGGCTGGGCCTCCTACTCCCACCACCGGAGAGCAGTGATGCCCCCCCCCCCCAAAAAAAAAACAAGATAACTAAAAAAACAAGATAGAAAAGGGTGACCTCAGAATTGGAGCAAGGCTCATTAGCAATTTTTTTCATATACAGATGATGCAATATTGTTTGCTGAAAGGCAAGAGGACATGAAACACTGATGAAAATCAAAGATTACAGTCTTCGGTATGTATTGCTACTTGATGTAAAGAAAACAAAAATTCTCAGGACTAAATAAATGAGATCAAAACGAACAGAGGGAATATTAAAATTGTTAAGAGTTTCATTTTATTAAGCTCCATTAGCAATATGCTTGGGAGCACCATTCAGGAAATCGAGTGATGGTACTGCATTAGATAAATAGGCTGCACAAGACCTCCTTAAAGTGTTGAAGAGCAAGAAGATCACTTTGAGAGATCAGGTGCCCCTAACCCAAGACATGGTATTTTCAATCTCCTCCTATGCATGCGAAAGTTGGAACTCGAATAAAAAAAGATTGGAGAACTGATGTCCTTGAATTAGGGTGCTGTATGACTACTAAATATACCAGCAGAAGCTTCCAGAAGAATGAACAATTCTGTCTTAGAAGTACAGCCAGACTGCTTCTTAGATGTGAAGATGACGTCTCCTACTTTGGACCTTATCATGAGAGACCATCCCCAGAAAAGGACGTGCTCGGTAGAGGATCATGGGAAAGGAGGACGGTCTTTAACAAGACAGATTGACACCAGAGTTGTATCCCTGGGCTCAAAAACAGTAAGGATGGCACTGTAGGGTCACTAGGAGGGACTTTTCTGTGTTGAACAACAGCGACCGAAAATGGAAAGTTAGAGACGACCCAATTTTCTTGGAGCTGTAGACGTCAGAGGCAGAGGGCAGTTTGAAAAGTTAAAGGCTGGTCAGCAATCAAATGGTGCAAACCATCACAAAGAATAGAGAGCGCGTTGGATTTAGGAGTTAGAAACTCAAGGATGGTTCTGGTGGGCAGGGGTTATAGTAGTGCCGGAAGAAGTCAAGCTTTAATGAGTCCACAAGTTGCTGCTGCTGAACGGGTGGAGTCTGCAGAGCAGGTGCTGCCAAACAAAGGGCGGGAGCGAAGGGTGAGCAGTGAAGCGAAGGGTTTCTAGTTGAAGCGGTAATTTACAAGAAGACTAGAAAAAATAATTGACATCCATGATTAGCATTATATAGGCGAGGCACATTTTCGTTCAGAATTACCGACCAAAGAGGTCCTTCAAGAGTCATCTAATACTGTGAGCTGTGCATATTTGGGGAGCAAGACGTTGAAGCAATGCAGGTGCTAGAGAAGAGAAGAAAAGCCGTAAAGGTGAAGAGATCAACATCAGTTAGCATGTTGGATGAAGTCCTTTACTGGCTCATTTTGCTCTCCCCCTTTGACGGAGGGGGAACTCATTTACGGAGGGGGAGCCTCCTGTTCCGTGACTTGCCTCAAAGTCAAACCGTGGAGACATCTCCAGATGCGGCTGTGAACACCCGAGGCTGCCTTGCAGAGGTCAACAGTGGGTCACCCGCCAGCACCCGAGGGCGGCGGGCCGCGGACTCAAGTGTGCCGAACTACACTTCCCAGTGTGCCAGGCGGGGCGGGGCGCGCGCGGGGAGGGCGCAAGCTCCTTCCCAGAAGCAAAAGCGGAAACAAAAGAGTCTCGCCGGCGTCCCCGCCCGCACACTTGCACACCGGCGCTCGGGCGCACACTGTACCAACACAGGCGCCCGGAGCGAGGCAGCGAACAGCGAGCCGGGCACCCACTGGGCGGAGCCAGCCGAGCCGCCAGCAAGCCGAGCCCGCGACGACCCCACGCCCCCCGAGCCCGCAGCTGCCCCCCGCTGGCCGGTGTCCCCGCGCCCTCCCTGACCCATGGCGCTGAAGCGGATTCAGAAAGTGAGTGCCGGCGCCGGGCCTGGGGCGGCGGGGCGGGCTTCTGCCCCTGCCCACGCCGACCCGGCCGAGGGTCCCGGAGGCGCGCGGGAAGGGCACGGGCTGAGGGGGGGAGGGGGGGAGCGGTGGTGGCGAGGGGGCGGCGGCGCCGGCAGGGTCAGCGGCCGCGGACAGGTGGGCTGGGAGCCGAGACAGGTCCTCGGGGGTCGGAGATGCCCGGAGACCAGGGCCCTGCTGCGCGCTGGCGCGGGAGCCGCGCCCGGATCCCACGGCTGCGGATCCTCCCTGATCTCCAGACCTGCCTGCTCCCAGATCTCTGCCTCGCAGTCACGGCCGAGCTCTGCCCCGCATCCGGCGAGTTTGGGCTCCTGTCAAGATGCGCTATCTCCACGCTGATTCAGTTGCCCGTCGTCTTTATGTTCCGGGCCCGGAGTCGGCTAGGTGTGGTGGGCCTGCAGCCTTTCTCTTCTGAGCGATTGGATTTGTTCTTTCTTTGCTCTGCGGTTGGCTCAGTTGCCCCAATGGACAAGAAAAGCCCATTTGGGGGCAGAGTCCCTTCTGCCTGCCCCTTCTATTTTGGTGTTTCTGCTGCTGCCACTTGAGGTCACATAGCTGTAGTGAAAACATAGTTGCTGATACACAACAAGATGACCTCCTGGCTGTGATTCATAGTGACTCAAGCCAAACAGGTTTTTTCCCCTCATGATAAACTTATAGGTAAAGTTCAAGACACGACACAGATTAAATGGTTTGAAGCTTTGACACTGGGGCGAAGAATGAGGAAGAAATGTATGTGTTCATGTAACAAATACTGATCCTTTCCTATTCAGTGCGTGGAATTGTCTTCACTTGCAAATTACTTACTGCTACTGGTTCCATTGTGAACCCCTCAGGAAATTGGAGAATATGAGCAGTTTCTGTCTCTTCACTTTGATTTCTTGTAGAATATTGGTTTTCTAACCCACGTGTTCTTGGTCATCTCTTCACTAACCCACATATTAGGTGGTAACATTATAGCCCATATTAGGAATACTGAGAATTTATTTGTAAAAATTTGCTGAGCTATAATGAACATATCATACAATTCAGTAGGGTGGCACAGTCATCACCACCATCAACTTCTGAAACTTCTTTTTTCTTGTCCCCCGGTTGTTGAGAGGGTTTATCTTTTCATGGGGAGTGCATTCTGCTAGCAAAGTCAATTTCAGGCAATATGTTTTGTGAGTGAATTTCTCGCAACTTTTCAAAAATAAATCAATAGAGTTTATGTTGGATTCATTGGGTGTGCTCCAGGGGTTAACTGCTAACAAAAGGTTTGAGATTGGAGTTCACCCACCCCCAGATGCCTTGGAAGAAATGGCAGGAGATTTACTTCTGAAAAATCAGCCACTGAAAATCCTATAAAGCACAGTTCTCCTTGAACACATGTGGGGTTCTTATAACTCAGAGTGGACTCAATGACAGCTGGTTAGTAGTTAGATGGTAGAGCAGGGACATTACATTCTCTGTCCAGCTGCCTTAAGCACTGAGGACAGCAACTTTTAGATGTAGCCATTTGGTAGTGTTTCAATATAAAATCCGTGGATCACTGTTATTGATTACACAATTAGAGGTCATCTCAGCAGAAACATAACAATAATACATATAGTATATTTTCTGATTTGAAGATGTATTTATATATATTTGTGAATTTGAAAGTTGTCAGTATTCTTGTAATGCCCTATATACATTATTCATCATGATGTTATATTGGTTCACATTTGGATCAGACATTTTGCAAGAGGGTTTTGAAACATAGTATTCATTTTCCCTATTTGGGAGAATTTTTCATATGACATTACATATACTGCAGCTTGTAACTATGGATAAGTGGGATAGTCAGAGCAATATGGGAACTATTTGTAAATAATCATACTGGGCAGTTTTGTCAGTTACCACATTGAGTCAGTGTATTTGGCTTATATTTATAGTATTGCATATGCCCACATTATAACTTTAGCAACTACTAGTTATTATTGGTTTATGGCAGAGTTGTCTGATACAAAAATATCACTGGTATAGAATCTGTGTTAGATATTAAGCTTCATAAAGTAAAAGGGGCAGCAAAAGAGAGAGGAAGGCTTGTGACAAAATGGATTGACACAATGGTGGCAACAATCACTCCACTGAAGAACAACGGCGAGGATGGTCCAGGCCTGGGTGGTGTTCCATTCGGTTGTACGCAGGGTCCCAATGGACAGGAATCGACTGCTGGCACCTAACCACAACATCAGCCATGTCACATTGTTGTTTTGCGTTGGGATTTTTTTTTGGGGTGGGGGGGGGGGCATCACTGCTCTCCGGTGGTGGAAGTAGGAGGCCCAGCCCTACTGCTGGAATTGAACATCCGTCCCAGTGGGCCGCAGTCCCGTGCACATTGTTATTTTGAAGGAGACACTTGGAATCACATACCATCACATCTCCATGTGTCACTCTATGGCTTCTCATTTCTATTATTAGGCAAGCAAATTTTTATAGATCGTATGTTAATCACATGTTCAAGCCATTTCCTTTTTTCTGATCTTATTTTCCTGTCTACCTGCCTGAATAGAAGCGATTCATGGTAAGGTATGCTGTTTGCTTTCAGGATGATTATAAAGTCCTTTGACACCATCACTATATTCTAATTTGGTCATCCTGTGCCCATTTTGTATTTTACAAATTTTTATTTGAATCTTTTATGTCCCAGTCAATAAGATATTTACTAACTTTCAGTCTTTTATTTTTAAGCTAGCAAAACATCAGTTTTGTATAGTATCAGGTCATGGTTTGCAGTTTTATAATTCCCAACGTGGGCAACTTAAGATCGGTATAGACTCTCAGAGAACCTTCTGGAGTAGTGATTCTCATGACGGCAGCTTTAGAGTGGCCTCCCTGAGTTTCAGACTGTCCACAGGGCTGTAAATGGACAGAGAGAGAATCCCTGAGTTGTACTAGAATGGAAAAAAGCCTAAGAACTTCTGACGATCTAGTTTTTTGGTTTTTTTTTTTGCTGCACCTCCTCCTCATGGATTTCAATGCTGTACATGATCAGGGAAACTTCGCTAGTAACAAACTATAGAAATGATCCCTGAAAGTATAGGCTTGATAATCTAGTTTTTAAAAATTTTTCAAAGACTGAACTTGAGTAGAATGGAAGAGTGCTTTGCCCGAGGCCAATTCCTTTTTTTTAAACAAAGTTTTATTGGCACTGCATTCATGTGCCATACAATTCAGTAGTTTAGTAATGTCAAGAAGAGTTGCACAGTCATTATCACAATCAATTTTAGAACATTTTCTTCCTTGTACTCGTTGTTATTTGTGAAATTATGAATTTCAATTGTGGCAAAAATGTACACAACAAAACAGTCCAATTCAGCAATTTCTACAACTATAATTCACTGTCATTGATTGTACTCTTTGTGTTGTATAACCATTATTGATAATCCCTATTCAAATTGTTCTACTATTATTAACATAAACTCAGTTCCCCAAAGCAAAAACTCTTCCTCATTCACCCACAGTAACGTAGATAAAGTTGGGGTTTGTATACTTCCATAGTTAAATTGCTTTTTAAAAGGTTAGCTTCCTGAGTGATATGGCATATTTGAGAAACTTAGCAAATTCAGGGTTTCACTCTTCTTCACTATAAAAAGGATAAAGGTATTTGGACTAAAATTGTTCATATATAAAAATGATGGAGGCTACATTGTGTAAAGTACCATATATACTCAAATATAAACCTACCCGCCTATCAGCTGAGGCACCTAATTTTACTACAAAAACTGCATTGAAAATGTGCTGGAAAACACTTGGCTCATTCTCGAGTATATCAGGTATGTTTTGAGGGTGGCTGCTGTTGTGGGCTGTCAGGTCTATTTTGGTACAGAGTGACCTGCCAGGGTAGAAGAGACTTGCCCTAGGAAAGGTTGTTATCTTTATGGGCCCAGTTTACCAGTTCCCTTTCTAGGGAAGCCACTGGGTGGATTCAAATTGCCAACGTATCAGTTAGCAGCCTAGTGCTTAACCACAGCACCACCAGGGTTCTTTTCTTTTTTATGGCAGACTATGCTAAGTGATTCAATATTCTAATTTTGTCATCTGTGCCAGTTTTGTATTTCAACTCATAAATTTACACGCTCATACCCTATTTTTAGATACATTGAAAGATGTTATCACAGTCACCATCTTCACTAAAGGGAAAAGGTTTGAATAAACCTGAAGAAAGACACCTACAACACGTGTGAAGAAAAGGGCAGTTTTTTTACTAAGCATGTTATTTTTTAGCATTAATTTCTAAATATTTCTTCTACCAATAGCATGTTCAATCCTTGAGAAGACTTTCTGTGGAAATAATTTCATATATCGCATATGTTACATCACAGTACTGAATGGCTGAAAATAAAACCACAGTACAGAATGTCATTATCGTCATCTTCAAATATTTCCTTTAGGATTTTCTCTATCATAGCATGATTTGCTTGCCTTTGAAAAGCGAAACAAGAATTTGTTTTTGCAAATAAAGCAACACATTTAGGTAACTGACAGTGTACTGTTCTTTTCCCAAAGAGAACATTTGATTTAATGTACCCAGCTGTTAACAAAAAGTTTGGAGGCACCTCGGAAGAGTCTGGTGATCAACTTCTGCAAAATCAGCCATTGAAAACCCTATGGAGTGCAGTTCTACTCTGACTCACACAGGTAACCATGAGTTGGCTTTGACTGGTTTTCCAATGAGTTGGCAGCTGGTTTTCCACCGAAGATATATATTGAGATGTTGATATAAATGCATCATTATAAATGTTTTCAGTTAGTGAATCTTTAGGTTTGGATGACCCATTTTTAACTTTTGTCTGTTTAGAAAGCCTAAGATACTAAAGAAAAACCGTAGCACTTTGTGGAGGAAATAGCAAATGAAAAAAAGAGATTTGGTCTCTATTCCTGGCTCTTTGGCTTAATCAAGATTCAGTTCCCTCATCCATACAGTGATATTTGTACTAGTGTGTATTAGAAGGGGTACAATCCCCAATGGAATTTTTCCCCCAAAGCTATGTTTTAAATTTTTTTTCTACAAAACAACCTTGTCATCTTCAAAGTACTGTCATTTATTCTTAAGCCATCTGTCAAATCTGTGATTTCACGTTTGGAAACATTTTTCAAACTCATCTGTTTGGAAAGTCTGACAGCACCTCCCTTGTTTTTTTCTTCACCTCTTCTACATCATCAAATTTCTGTCCTTTCATGCCTCCTCTGCATTCTTGGAAACAAAGAGAAGTTGCATGGAGCAAGGTTACATGGTTAGATGAGTAAGGTGCATGAGGGGCATGCTGTTTGTTTGGTTTTTTTTTTTTTTTGCCAAAAATTGGCTGACAAAGATGGCTGCATGAGCAAGTGCACTATCATGGTGGCATTCTGTCTGCCACAGATTCGGCCTTTTTTTTGTTGCATGCTGTTATACAATCTTTTCAGAACTTCTAAATAGGAAACTTGATTAATACTCTGACCTGGTGGAATGAACTTCAGATGCACTATGAGTTGATATTTTCTTCTTTTGGGAATTTGACAGACATCCAGAATGAGATCTGCCATCAATCAACATTTCACCTATTTTGAAATGAGAAAACCACTGGTATACTTGAGTTTTTCCCATGGTTCTGACCTTGTAAGTTGGGTTCAACATCACAACAGTTTCTGCGGCATTGTTCTTGAGCAGGAAACAAAATTTAATACTTGTATACTGTTCCGTTAAATTGGCCATGCCAGGAAAACAAGGTTTGAACAAAACTACCTTTATGAAAAAATTCAGTACGACCAGAAAGAACCTTTCCAGGCAATGCCACTGGGTGTACTAACTCGGCGAGTTGTTAGCTGCTCGCCAAGTGGGAAAAATGCATCCTGTGAAAACTCCACTCCACCCAGCACAATTCCAGTTTTTGAGGGGTACCTTCTTGTATGATAGTTACATTGTACAAGGCGCTATTCAAGTGCTTGACATTAGGCTGATCTAATTCATAGTAGACTCAGGAGATAAAATTATTTTCCCATTTTGCAAATAAGGAAACTGAGACACAGACCTGTGGAATAACTTAGGAATCCACACCTCGGAAGTGGGAAAGCTAGGGTTGCAAACAGATAGTGTGGCCCTAGACCTCATGCTCTTAAACCATTGATTACATAGCTCTATACCTTGCCAAACTGACTCATGTGGGTGGTACTTAAGCTGAAAGACATCTAGAGTCAAGGAGATTACAGGCCTAAGTGGTTTGCAAACTAGAATCTTCCATACAAACGTGAAGTGGTGTTATAATTAAGTCCTTGGCATACATAATCATTTTTACTGTCGCATCTTTAGTGTGTTGATTATGCATTGTAAATCTCTGCTGGAGAGTAGTGTACACAGGATCATTTAGTATCATCAATGAACACCGTAGCTTTCTACCTCTTTGTTCCAGAAAAACAAAGAGGTAGAAAGCTATGGTATTCAAAGATTGACCCATACCACCCAATATAGAGCTTTAATTAGAATTTTCTCCTTCAAAAGGATTTAGAAATATTGGTTTGTAGGCTCACAAATGTCCTATCAGGTGTTATCATTTGACTGTGGAGTTGTAATTTTAGAAAACTGCTTATGAATAAGTACAGATTTATTTTGTTCCTGTGGTGACTTTAAACAATGGTCAATGGTTCAGATGGCACAGACATGTTAGGAAGACTTTGAAAATGCAGGATTAAGTCCAAGATTGCCTGTTCTTTCCGGAGAGGGAAGATGCAGTTTAAAAGGAAAGGGAGGAGGGCAGGGTACAGTGAAGCATAGTATTTATACAGTTTGGTAAATAAATGTTTTGCCTTGAGATCAGGGTGAAAAAAAATTTTAAGCCAATATGCGAAATTTTCTGTTTTTTCATACTTGTCACCTAGTTCAAGTTTTCTTTGGCCTACACCATCATGTATTTTTCTTCCTCCCTCACAAGAAGGATGTAAAAAGATGAAGCAATCTAATATAGTTCAAAAGTTCTGAGGTTTCATCTCTGTGGAAATAAATAGAATTTAAAAAGGCTGTTTTTGCCTATTTTAGGAAGTCGGTGCATAAGAAAACCAAAGCAAGCAGGATGTGGGATTACCTCCAGTGAAGCAGAGGCGCATCCTTACTTGCTGAAGTTCCCAGAAATACAAGTTGAAAACACATCACCTCTCTATTTTCAGTTAGTGAATGCGATGACTCAAAAGGAGGAAACTAATACTTAGCCATCAGAACTGATTTAGTAGTGGTAGTCTATTAGCTTCCCCCAAACCTTTTTTTATTTTTTTAGTTTTTAAGGCATCACTGCTCTCAGGTGGTGGGAGTAGGAGGCCCAGCCTTTGCTCCGTGGAGCTGGAATCGAACCTCCATCCCAGTGGGCTGCAGTCCCACGCACAACCACGACGCCCCTGGGGCTTAGCCCCCCCATCCCTTTTGAACACTTGATGAACTAATATAATTATGTAATTAAATGGGCATTGTGATCCTTGTTACTTGCCCTCTTCCCTCCCACCCCTGGCAGGTACTCCGGGGGAGAACATATATTCTGACCCAGATTCCCAAGGTTTGAAGTTCGGAGTAGTCTTTGGGCCATTCTGGCATGCATCAATCTAGATGAAATTGAGATCGAATATCTGCATCAAATTTTGTTCTGCGTTGAGTGTGTGTGAGAGTTCTGTCATACACATTGGGTGGTAATGAAGGGTACTGTATTCCAGGAAATTGGGAAGATGCTACTTTTTAAAAGTATACAGTCTCGTGTCATTACCATCGTGTTTTACCAACCGTATTTTACTTATTTCTGGTTTAGGAAAGAAACCTATGCTCAACAATTACCAACAAAAAAATGAAGTCTAGAAATTATTAAATAGGATTTACTGAAAATCTAAGTTGAGTACCCTAAATACAAAATCCACCAAGTCAATTCTGATTCATAGCAACCTTATACAGATCACTTCTCAGCCTTTGGACTAAGATCCAGTGTAGTAACAACCTTATATAGGGTTGCCAAGACTGTAAACCTTCATGCAAAGTGGCTAGTGGGTTTTTGCCTCTGACCTTGTAGTTACCAGGCAATTGTCTAACCCATATTGCTACCAGGTTATTGTGTAAGTGCATATCATATTCTGGGTGATAAAAAAAGTTTATTATTTTTTAATTATTATTATTATTTTGGGGGGGGCATCACTGCTCTCTGGTGATGGGAGTAGGAGGCCCAGCCCCACTGCTGGAATTGAACCTCCGTCCCAGTGGGCCGCAGTCCCACGCACAACCACTACGCCACCGGGGCTCAGCCCGATAAAAAAAGTTTAA
The DNA here is from genome assembly GCA_004026705.1 of Nesogale talazaci. Taxonomy (NCBI): domain Eukaryota; kingdom Metazoa; phylum Chordata; class Mammalia; order Afrosoricida; family Tenrecidae; genus Nesogale; species Nesogale talazaci. The sequence continues at coordinate 52,859 of PVJH01007296.1, forward strand.
ATACATAGTCAAGGAATACATACTCCCTGACCTCAGTGGAATTAAATTGGAAATCAATAACAGAAAATATCTATAAAATTCTCAAATGTCTGGAAAACAGTGAAAATACTGATAATCCATGGGCCAAATAAGAAGTCTAAATGGAAACTTAGAGATTTTGTTAACCTCAAAATGAGAACACAATCTGTGAAAATTCTGGGGAAGCAAAAACATAGAGCAGAACATCATGGGTTTAGAGATGAACAATAAGTCCACGGCACCAGGTTTGTGAACTTCCTTCCAGAGCATCCAGACAGACTGCTCCCAAATTTGGCTGAAAGGTGAGGGTGGCCACCTGAGAACAATCAGATTATTTTTATACTGAGGAAGTTTAAGGTGAAGGAGCGCACCTACGCTTTAACCTTGTTAGAGAAGGTTTCTTCTGATGGGATGGCTTCAGGGATCTAAAAGAGCAGGGTGGTGAATGGGAGGAGTTAAGCCAGGCACACAGGAAACTATAAGTAGAGAGCAGGAGGGGAAACCCGGAAGTGGGTGAGACAGGTGATTGCAGAACATGATGGTAATGAGATATGGGAAGCTCTAGACTATACAGATGGTAGCTGCTTTTTCAACCCCTTGAATTCATCTTACAAAACCAAGGGTTTCTTTTGCCTAGTCTCTTTAAAATAAAAATCTCTTTTGGGTTTCCCAAATAGGAATGACATTCAGTTTTTTGGATCAGAACTATTTTAAATTGTAATTTAAAAAAGAATATTAGTGCTTAATATTATATTAAAAAATATTAAGGAGTGGTGCTTCAGGAAACACTTTTTGTTATTTACTTATTATTATTTATTATTTGCCTGTATGCCTATGTGCATGTATGTGTAACTAGGTTGTGATGTAAATATACATATATGTATATATATTCATTATCAATTGTTGGAAAGGAAAGTTTGAAAATTATTCCCTAGTTCTTGGATTAAAATCAGTTTGCAAAAAATGCATGCAGTATGTTGAGAGAGACTGAATATATATATACTACAAGTAGACACATATACGTTGCAAAGTATTCTAGTCTTAGAAACATTTCTGTTGGCTGCAAACTGTCAATGCTTCTTGTTTTTCAGGATTTTATAGTCACTGATAAACAGGCAGAGTATTCATGAGTGTTGTTAGCTGCAATTCATCCCACTCCTGATTCGTGGTGTACCCAGGCTCTACCAAACAGGTCCTGCACCATCCTCTTACTGGTTGTGGATAGAACCATAGGGTTTTCACAGGTAATTGTCAGAAGAGCTCACCAGACCTTTCTTCTTGGTTTTTGCCTAGAAGTTCCTCTGCAATTTGATCAGTATCCTAACCTAAAAACCACACCAAACCCAATGTCTGATCACCAGTTCTAACTCATACTGACCCTGTGACGGAGTAGTGCTGCCCCAGTGAGTGTCCAAGGCTGTAACTCTTCATGGACGGTACCTGCCACATCTTTCTCCCATTGAGCAAGTGGTGGGTATAAACTATAGATCTATTGGTTAATAACTATGTTTAATTAGATTGACTACAGAAAAAAATTCAGAGACACTTGTGTGAGAGCTTTATATCAAAGTACAATTGTATGTTGAAAAAACATCCTAACCTAGTCCAGATCAAGTCTGTAAGTCCAGTATTAGCTTATATGTGTGATACCACTCCATAAATTCCTCTTCAGACTCCTGCAACACATGCAATGATGCCAAACGCAAGAACATAGTCCAGTGGATGCAAAGTCTTGTGAACCCTGCAGTAATGAAAGCATCTCTAGGGCGCTGGCTTCCATCAGTGACCCTCCATGTGACTTGTCTGCAGGAAAGTAAAGGAGAGAGAGTACATACCGCCTTAAGGGAGGTAGAGAGGAGGTTTCCAGAATCTCCCTACATTCTATTTACCAAGTTGACATGAAATTATGTAACTGCCACAACAACTGAGCTCTTAACTACCACGCTGCCAAGGCTCCTTAACACTTGTTAATGATGCCACTCATTAGGGATAAAAACTCAAAAGTTACTATCATCGTAACCTTATAGGATAGAGTAGAAGTGCCCCTGTGGAGTTTCTGAGGCTGTATGTCTTTTTGGGAGCACAAAGCCTCATCTTTCTCCAGTGCATGCCACCATTATTCTTTGGGATGAAAACCAAACTCACTGTCATCGAGTTGATGCCAACGCACAGCATCCCCGTAGGACAGGTATAGCAGGACGTAACTGCCACGTGAGTGTCTCACACTGTCACTGTAGAAGTAGAAAACCTCATCCTCCCATTTTAGGGGAGAGAGCAATACAATTTTTTTTTAAAGTCTAGTAAAAAATATTTTGTTGACCAGTTTGAAATAGGCTTAAGAAATAGGCAGTTTTTGTCTTGTTTTCTTTCTCTGCAGCACTCTTTCTTGGTAACTGTGAGATAAACAATAACTACTGATAATACAGCCTTCAAAATGCTATATGTAGCTTGTCTTGTTATGTGTCAAAACTCTACCACTCTATTTTTAAAAGTTGTAAGTAATTTCCTATCATGTTTTTCTTGCCTGTCAGAGTGTCTTTGGACACAAATACTCCCCTCAAAGCATATGAAGCAGTATGTTCATTTCTAATCTTTTTATAAGCAATAATAAGGCTCCTGGGAAAACAGAGTAAAAGAATGCCTTTTATTCCCTCACTCTTCACACTTTTGTTTCTCTTGAGCATTGCTGAGACTGTGCAATAGTGTGTTAATCCAGGTTCACTAGAGAAACAAATTTCATAGACACGCATATGGCTATAAGGAAAAGATTTATGTACAATAGGAATAGGACATTGAGAAAACATCCCAGCTCAGTCCAGTTCAAAGTCATGAATCCGATATTAACCCAAATGTCCGAAATCAGTCTATAAAGTCTCCTTCCAGCTCACGAAGTCACAGGTCAGTGGGTGCAGAATCCCACATGGCTCCTCGCTTCCAGGCCTCAGCGTCCATCAACAGCATCCTGTGGTGGCAGAAGCACTGGCAGAGGTCTCCATGTGGCCGCCCCAGCTTCAGAGGTCTGACTTCATCAGGGCAAAGCCGTGTGGACTCTCTGCCGGCTCCTCCAGCTTCTCGGACGCTGTCATCTTGTCTTGTCTGTGATTAATTCACTACTGGAGCTAGTGCTAGTTGAGAATAATATAAATTTGATAGTGGCAGTCTGGAAAGGAATCTTGTGTTGGCTGGGAAGAGAGCTGGCATGGATTGAAGTCAGATGATCAGGACTTTTTCCTAATTGTTTTTGTGACCTTGGGCATGAAATCATTAAATGCTTATTTTCCTTATCTAGAAATGTAATGGGCTGAATTAGATAATTTTAAAGATATTTCTGCTTCTTAATTTTAAGCAAGCCTAAATAATATTGTTTGCGGTGTGTCTTTGTTCAGCAAAAAGCAAAAATGGCCAAGAATACAGTTGACTAGCGGTACTAAGTACTGTGGCTACTTGAAACTTGAGTTAAAATTCTATTTGCTTTGCCATCTCAGAATTGACATAAATGTGCATATCTCAATATAAATGTGGACTCATATAAGACTCATATAAGTCCCTAAAGATGTATTGACTCTATGACTAAAGAGTGATTATTTGTGATGCAAATGATGTATTCTATTAGATATGCATGTGAGTTTGAGGTTTTTTTGTTCTTTAAAAGGATTTTTTTCACACATTAAATATGTGAACTGTTTGCCTTACCTTTAACAGAGTTAATACACTGTGGGGTATCTTTTGAATGCAAGGTATGTACTAAATGCTGCAAGGAGATAGATTAAAAAATGTAAGATGTGACCATCATTATCTAGGGACTTAAAATTAATGAGGATTAGAAATGGACTAAGGTGCTTAGGTAAACTAGGGATGTGTCATCAAAAAATAGAAAATATTTGAACTAGAAGAGGGAGTCCAATCTGGGTGAGCTGAATTCATTTTTTAATTTTTAATTTTTGGGGGGTGGGCGACCAGGAATGATTCTATAGATCAGACAGACTTAGATGTAGGCCTGAAAGAATATGTAGGATTTTGAAAGCCAGCTTTGAGGAAGTGACATCAAGGAAGCGCAGCCGTAGAAAGTACTGAGAGAGAATTCTGTATTGGAGGGGTGTTCAAGGGATGGTAGACCGTGAGGGTTCCTATTGAGTAGGAACTTGCAGGCCCAAGCGGAGAAATGTGTATTTAATGCCAAAGCTTGGGAAGCTTTTGAAGATTTGGGAGTAAAGAAGTAACCTTCTTATCCAATCATTATTCTAGACACTAAACTTTCCCCTTATAGAAGCAAGATGGTTTACTGTTTGTTATGGTCAATGGGATGTCATGACAAGGGAGCAGAGAATACTGTGGAAATATAGCCAGGGACCCAGTGTAGGTCTCCCTAATGAAGAGATATTTATGCTGAGACCTGAATGTAAAAGAGAAGGAGAAAGAGGGTGTGTGTGTGTGTGTGTGTGTGTGTGTGTGTGTGTGTGATTAAGAATCTAATTTCTAGAAGAGGGAGGAGAAAAAATTAGCTGATACCAAGGACTCAAGCAAATATTTTGAGATTGAAGAAGGCAGCAAGTGTACAAATGTGCTTGACACAATGGATTTATGTATGGTTTGTGATAAGAGTTATATGAGCCTCAATAAAGTGATTTTTAAAAAAAGGATCTAATTGCTAAAAGGAATTGAACTCTGGTGGTGTAGTGGTTTAAGCATACCCTGCAACAGAAAGGTCGGCAGTTTTGTGGCTGTCTACTCCCTTCGATTTACAGCCTTGGAAGCTATGGGGCAGTTTTCCTCTGTCCTCTAGGAGCTCTGTGGGAGGGGATATCTTCAAGGAAGACAGCTTGAAGCTAGGGATAAGATCAGTGTCTTGAGCAATCAGAAGTCATGGCTTTATATTGTACTTTGATCAGGTCCAAGAAAAATCACCTTCATTTTTTTATGTGTGTATGTGTGTGTGTTAGAGAGAGAGAGAGAGAGAAATTTGCCTGTATTTTCTTATTTTTTAATAGCCCTTTGCAGAGAAACATACCAAGTCCAAACATACCAAGCCCTGGAAGGCAGGCAGTATCAGCAGTGGAAGGCTAGGGACTAGGACTCAGATCCTGAGGGGTCTGGTAAGCCGTTTTAAGGATTTAGAAAGTTTACTTTAAGGCTAAGGAAACCTTGGAAAGGTTTGACATGATCACTTCAGGAAGATGTTTTAGTAGCAGTGTGTAGACAGAGGAAAAGGATAGTAAGTCAACTAAGACATCAGGGAACTTGCCCGAAGTGAGATCTAAGCAAAGTCTGGGTTATGGAAGCAGCAGAAGAAAATTAAAGAAAGGAAGTCTATATGAGAAAAATTTCAAGGAGTCTGCACTACTGAGTACTTTTGATTTGGTCATATTGATTGTCTATGCCTATCACTACTTGGCTGTTTAAATCAGGCACTAAATCATGCTAACCAATCTATTCAGACACCCCTGCTGCTATCCAATTAATTTATTTTTCTTTATATTGTACTTTGATCAGGTCCAAGAAATATCACCTTCATTTTTTATGTGTGTATGTGTGTGTGTGTGAGAGAGAGAAATTTGCCTGTATTTTCTTACTTTTTAAATGAACAGCCCTTTGCAGAGAAACATACCAAGTCCAAAAAGGGAAGCAGCCAGAATCAGTCTGTTGAAGTGAGTGTGATTCCTACATCTTAATTAATTGGACATTGTCAACATTTTGAAAGCTTCCAGGAAGAAGCTACGTGCTGTAACTTAAAGATGTCCTTTAATTGAGAAGCTAACAAGACTCTATTTGGAGACATTTCTGACAGTAGCTTAATGTCTATATAGTTTGACTATCTTTAATAAGTAGTTTTAGGCAGCTGGATAAGGATATCAGGTTTTGATCTGAATGCCCATGAAATGCTTATTTATATACACACTAGGTATAACTCAAAAGAGACAATACTAAAAGTGTAATTTAGTAAGAATCACTGTGTACTAAATTTTTAAGTTGTCCAGACCTATTGGGCCAGTTGAGACAAGAGAACTCTAAGATCATCATTCTAAGATATTCTTTAAACCTTGAGTTGAAACTATCCCCAGAGATTATCTTTTAGCAATATAACAGATTGGTACACAAAGCAGATTACATATGAATTCTGTGCGCCATTAAAACAAATCATCTCTTTGAGTCCAACAGTTTAATATTGACTAAGCAAAGATGAGTAGATATAGGGCCAGTGAAACTAGACACTAAGTTGAAGCAACCAGAGTGAAATGGAGAATGTTGACACATGGTGAAAAATATAGCTAAACTTAATGAACAGGTTGTCAAATGAGAACTTAGTTACTTTCACGTAAAACACAATAAAATATCACACACACACACACACACACACACACACACATACCAGATCACTGGCATTTTGTTTTAGGAGTTGTGAAGATCCCACATTAATTAATTGCCTGTTGAGATAGATTTCTGAAACAATACTTCTCATATACTTTGGATTAATTAAATTTTAGACTGTAAATCAGTTCTTTTGTGTGGACTGCATGATATCCTTTACTGTACACCCACCCCAGCCATCGAGTCAATCTGATTGATCGTGCCTCCTATATTATAGTATTGGAAGGTTGTAAATCTTGAAGTCATCTAATCTTTCATAGTTACATGACAACATCACCAGGGCTCTTTTACCAGACACTCAATTTGATAGAGATTTTATCTGTTACTGAGGTTTACGTCTTCTGAATGTTGAACTTTGGAAACAATGAAGCATGTTCTTCATTCTGATCAGAATTTTGTGTAGGGAATATTTACTACCCAGAATCACACTCACGTCTGTTGGTAACTCGTGGAGTTCTGACTTGCTAGCGTTTATTGCCCACTATTCAGATTGGACTGTTTCCTTTCTGGGACTTGGGAGATGAATTTAGGCCTTTCTTCTTATGTTCCCTTGTTTCCTTTTATTTGTTTACTTTCTTTCAATTGGTCTGCCTCATCTACTTTTAGATTTTAAGTTCCCTCGAGGCCGGACTATGCTAGGTGGTTTTATGGAGAACACTCACCATATTGTGGGAATGTTATAAACATACCATCTGTCCCAATTTAAAATTCAGTTTCAGAACCTTTAGTACTTTTCTTTTTTTTGTTTGTTTGTTTTTTTTTTTGTTTTTTTTTGGGCATCACGGCTCTCCGGTGGTGGGAGTAGGAGGCCCAGCCCCACTGCTGGAATTGAACCTCCGTCCCAGTGGGCCGCAGTCCCGTGCACAACCACTACGCCACCGGGGCTCAGCCCACCTTTAGTACTTTTCTTTGTGTCTCTTTAAGATAGAAATCTGAACTAACACAGAGATACTTATCCATATACGACTATATACATTCGACACTGTTTTTGCGACATCATAGTGTTTATTTCTTATGTTCAGGTAACATATTAAAGGCAATATTCTATAGTCTGCCTTTCATTATTATTGCTCATGGTTTTTACTTTAAAATTTAGATAACCTTAGTTATTTTCTTGACTTCGGTGTTAATCACATTAGAACAGAAAGTTGCTTCATTGACACAAACTACTTTTATCTTCATCATATTTTCACCAATTTGATGATTCTGTTGCTTTCTCTGTGTTTAGGGCTAAGGTAATTTTGCTTGAAGTTTACTTTGTCTCAAAGGGAAGGAGCAATTTGGGATTTTAAAAAGTCACCAGAGTGGAAATTGAGAGCATATTCTCATTGCTAGAATATGCTACAAACTGTTCATTCTGTTATTGGTAGACATATGGATTGCTTGTTTCTGGTAAGTAGACACCTTGCAGTTGCTGGGTCATAGAATATTCCTATATTCACTTTTAGTGGTTACTGTCAGTTTTATTCTGCCAGAAGGTTAATAGTGCTAGTTGGGTTACATTCTTATTGACTCTTTTTCGCTTTTTGTCTTAGAGCCCACTTTTTGGGAGTACAGTGGCATAGCATTGTGGTTTTAATTTTCTGAGCTCTTTGTAATATGCCTACTGGTCACTGGGATAGCTTCTTTTATAAAGTACGTGTTCAAGTCTGTCTTTTTCTGAGTGATCTGTAGGGTGAGTCCCAACCCTCCATACACATAGGTTGGGTGCAAGTCTTTTGTTAGATACATGTCTTTCATGAATGTTCTCCAACTTCAGTGGATTGCTTTTTCATACTTTAAATCAATCTTTTAAAATTTCATTTTTTAGAGAAAATATACACAGCAAAAGATACAGTTTCAACAGTAGAATTCAGAACATTTGCATTCTTCAAATTGTACAGCCATTCTTGCTACTCTATTTCAAAATATTATGTGAGCATCAATATAAACATAACATACATATCAAACCTTTCAATTGATTCCATATAGGTAGTTCTTTTAAAAGCACAGTTCTCATGGCAGACAAAATTAAAGAAGGAAAAAGCCTCACTGTTAACTGCCCATGTGGCTTTCTGAGAATGTAACTTCTTACAGGAGTAGAAATCCTCCTCTTTCTGCTGAGGAGTGGTGGTGGTTTCGAACTGCTGACCTTGAGGTTAGCAGCCCAACTTGTAATCACTACATCACCAGGGATATTTTAAGGTAGACATACTTTACTGATTAAGCCAAGCCATCGCTTGGTTCAAAGGACACTCTTAAAATTTTGGTTTAAAATTTAAAGATTTTTCTCGAGATAATCAGCTTGACAATTGATTGGCTCTAAAAATTCTAGATTCCACTGGAGACTTAAAATTCTGCTTTGCATCCCCCTCTCCTGTGGGGAGCCTTTATCAAAACATTCAGTAGTGGGAGTTGGTGGGAGGGACCTGGGTAAGTACATGCCCCTCCTTTCCCCAACTGCCCCCCATCCCCCACCCCTCTGTAAAGGGTTTACCCCACTCAGGTTTTTGAATGAGGCCTTGAATGAAAAGCAAAAGCCCCAGGAAAGGGCAGGACCTCGTCGTGGGGAGTCTGGGCACCATCCCATAAAAGTGTATATCCCAGTTATTTAAAGTCTTAAAAGAGTGGAAAATTCACCATCATCCACTGCGGCCGTCACCTAGTCTGGTGTCAATTTGAGGATTAAGAGTGTAGGTGTGGACGCTAGCCTGGATATAGCCAATGAGAACTCGGTGTGGGCATGACTTCCTGCTGAGAATTCTGGGAAATCTGGCTGTATTTCCCCCTTGGAGGTGACAGACTCACTTTTTAGTTCCTTGGAGATGCTTTACTGACAAGACACAAGGCTGACTCCCTATGAGACATCCAGGAGGAGAAGCCACATGGGCTTACCCTGATGGAACCAGGCCTGAAGCCGGAAAAGTCACATAGACATTCTTGCCAGTGCTGAGATGCTTGAGAAGCCAGAGAGAGGCCCCTGCCAGCGCTGAGATGCTTAAAACTCCTCTGGTTTCTAAGACTTTCTCACCCACTGAGTGTCCTGCATTTGATGTCATTGCATGTGCCTTGTGAATCTGAAGAAGACTTTATAGACTGGTATTGGACATTTGGGCTAATATCAGACTTGTGGGCTTGGACTAGAATGGGTTGGTATGCTTTCTCATTGTTCTATTCCTCTTGTATATAAACTTCTCCCTTATATACATATGTGTGCTTATAAATTTGTTTCTCTGTATCCGGACTAACACATCTGTCAATGCCACAAAGAGTGATATATGGCTTTCTTCTTCTCAAAAAATATTTTATCATGTTTTAGGTGAAAGTTCACATGCCAAATTAGATTGTCATTCAATAGTTCATATGCAAACTTCCTATATTGGTTGTTGTCTCTGCAATATGTCAGTACTCTATTTCCACTAAGATGGTGACATTTCTCTCCATACCGTTTCCCTGCCTCTTGCTTTCTCCTCTTTGCTCTGGCATAAATGTTGACCATTTGGACTTATCTAGTTGATTGCTTAAAGAAGCACATTCCTCGTGGGTGACATTGTATATTTTATACGCTAGTCTATTACTAGGCTGAAAGGGAACCTCTGAGAATGAGCAGTTTGAGTTCTAGGTTCAAAGGATCTCTTAGGGTGATAGGCTCAGTGATTCATCTCATCTCTAAGATTCCAGCAAATCTGACATTTTTTATGAACTTTGTTAGAGTAGACCAGCCTCTAACATCCATGAAGGTTCGTAGGAGCAATTGGATAGTTATGATATATAAAAATTATAGTCAAGTCATAGAAAATCATAGGGAAGGTAGGAGAGAAGATAAACTAAAGGAGTGTCTGACTTTCATGGGAGCATGCTCACCTCCAGGGTATCCATGAACTAAGCAGCCAGGTTTGTGCTGAGAATGGGACGAGGAGGAGGCCTGTGTATACTTGGAGGAATGCAAGTCCCACTGACTACCACCCATGTCACAGGAAGGAGTCATACAATAGGCATACGCATCATAGGAAGGGGATGAGCTAGCGGTGTATATGTAGTAGAAAGGGAGGTACTAATGGTACACATATAACAAGATGGGCAGACCCTAGACTCAAGATGGCAGCCTAATCTTGGTCTTTCTTGAGTGGGCTCAACTTTTTCTCTAGGCTCTTCTTCAAGGAAGCAATCCTTCAAGGAAACTACCTCTATCAGAAAGGATTGGGTCCTATTTAGAGTGGGACAGACTATACAGTCTGACTGCTCTAGAATCAGGGGGCCTCAAATTTTTTAAACAGGGGGCCAGTTCACTGTCCCTCAGACTGTTGGAGGACCAGACTATAGTTAAAAAACAAACAAACAAACTACGAACAAATTCACTGTGGGTCCAAACTAAGTTGGATGCTAAGCAGGTCAGTGGCGGCAACAAAAATATCTGATGGGCCAAATAAATGTCCTCAGCAGGCCACATGTGGCCTGTGAGCCATAGTTTGAGGATCTCTGCGATGGTTTATAACCCTCAGGGAGACTAACCTCTAAGCAGCGTGCATTGACCTCCAAGTGTACCATCATTTACCATATGTAGCAAGCAGCATCTTAGGTCTGGCATATACTGGGGGAGACAACCTTGGGAAAAACCCTTTTGCATCCCACAGAGTTTGTTCTTCCCTCCCCCTAGTCTAACGGGAACTCTCTATATGTCCTTGGTCAGAATGGTTGGTAGTGGGATTTGGGTATTTGGACTTGGGAGAAGAGGCTCTAGTTTGTGTAGGTCGTTAATTCTGTGGACCAGTTTCTTCCATGAATTCTTTTTTTTTTTTAATCATTTCATTGGGGGCTCATACAACTCAGCACAATTCATGCATACATTTATTATATGCAAAACACATTTGTACCTTTGATGCCATCATCATTCTCAAACCCTTTCTTTCTGCTTAAGTCCTTAGTATTGGCTCCTCCTTTTTCCACGCCCTCCCTTCTCCTCCCTCCCTCATGAACCTGTGATAATTTTTTTTTGTGACATCTCTTCCCTGGTGGGAGTAGAAAGTCCAGCATTGCTCCTGAAGAATGGCTGCTGGATTTGAACCGTCAACCCTGTGGGCTGCAGCCCCATATACAACCATTACGCCACCGGGGCTCAGCTGAACCCATGATAATTTATAAATTATTATTATTTTGTCATATCGAATGCTATCTGATGTCTCCCTTTGTCC